>VZTR01005689.1:93202-166206 GCA_013400775.1 Chaetops frenatus | reverse complement strand
AAAAAAAAAAAAAAAAAAAAAAAAAAAATCGAAACAAAAATCACCAAAACCAAAAGACAAAGGAGAGGTGTTTGCAACAACCCAGGCTATCAGAGGTGTAGTAGTCGGAAAACAATTGAATGAATCTAAATTAATAGGCTTGATAACTACCCTTAACATTGCTGTAAACAGATATCAAAACCCCATAGTGAAGAAGGGATTATATGCATGTATGAATATATATTTCTTCCACTAGAGTGAAAAAATACAAGATGAAACCAAGCCAGAAGGTTGCAAACACATATGACCACATATTGATCAGAGTACAATAAAAAGAAAACCTAGCTTATTTATGCTAATAAAACCATTGGTCATACTACCAGAGAGAGCGTTCACAAAACCAGAAACCTCATTTTGGAGGAAACTGTATTTCTTAAAGTGTGGTAAGGAAAATCAAGAGATTTATGGGCGTCACATAACTTGACCCAATATAAAACTGTGTGGCACCCTATGGCATGAGAACTGTGCATCCAGTACTGATTGTTTNCCCTTCCTCCCTTCCTCCCTTCTCTTCCTCCCTTCCCTCTCTCCTTCCCTCCGTCCTCCTGTCTTCTTTCCCTTCTTCAGTGTTCTCACTTAATTTTTATATATATATGCTTCAGCTTTAAATAATTAAGTATCTGGGAGTTTTTTTTGGGGGGGGGGAGGGGGAGTCAAAAAGGATATTCATAATAAATAGGAAAAAGTATTAATCACATTATTCTAGGAAGTCAGACCATAGATCTTAATATTTTCAAAGACCATTTAATCTTTTTGTTCCATTCTCCTGAAGGGAATCAGATTACCAACCCCTTCGCTGCATCCTAGGGCTGTACAGCTTTTTGTCAGCCTCTNTATATGTACAGGTGTCCAAGTATTTTCTGCATGTACCCCTGTATCTGTAGCCAGGCACACACACCCTTGCATGCATGTGTATGTAAGTATTATTTTATTGGCATTTCAGGGTCATATACTTTTGCTACTCTTTGGTCTTGCAATCTTGCTTCTTCTCTTGCTTGCTTTAGGATAAGCAGCCAACTGCTGCCATTCCCCTCCCCCAGGTGCGAGAGAGGAGGTTTTATCTGGCAGCAGTAAGCAATGGGAAGAACATTCAGCACTTCTAGAAAAAAGCTTCATAAAATGGCCTGCTTTCAGAAGCACTGCAAGTCACTAATCAACCTTCCTTCCTTCCTTCCTTCCTTCCTTCCTTCCTTCCTTCCCTCCTTCCTTCCTTCCTTCCTCCCTCCCTTCCTTCCTTCCTTCCTTCCTCCCTCCCTTCCTCCCTCCCTTCCTCCCTTCCTCCCTTCCTCCCTTCCTCCCTTCTCTTCCTCCCTTCCCTCTCTCCTTCCCTCCGTCCTCCTGTCTTCTTTCCCTTCTTCAGTGTTCTCACTTAATTTTTATATATATATGCTTCAGCTTTAAATAATTAAGTATCTGGGAGTTTTTTTTTGGGGGGGGGAGGAGGAGTCAAAAAGGATATTCATAATAAATAGGAAAAAGTATTAATCACATTATTCTAGGAAGTCAGACCATAGATCTTAATATTTTCAAAGACCATTTAATCTTTTTGTTCCATTCTCCTGAAGGGAATCAGATTACCAACCCCTTCGCTGCATCCTAGGGCTGTACAGCTTTTTGTCAGCCTCTATATGCTTAACCTCTTTGTCATAATATTGATTTTTAACAAAAATATCCTTTCTGCCTTACTTAACTTTGATATGCCACAGAGCCATGTAACTACAGCTATCTTTAGATCACTGTCTAATCTTAGTATTTGAAATTGAGTTACTGCGTCTAATCAGTTCTTCCCAGAAGTGCCTAACTAAAACCACGGAAGAGTTCATTAAGAAACCCATCTGACTTCAGATCTGCCTCCTGCAGGCTCCTCTCAACCCTAAAATTACCAACAGTATTTTGAAAGAGAGCAGTGATGACAGCCTCCTCCCCATCTCCCTCAGAAGAGCAAGGCAGAGCCTGCGGTGTGGCAGAGCCCGGGCAGAGGGAGGGGCTGCGGGCGGTGTCTGCTGGGAGTGAGGGGGATGCTGAGCTCCAGCAGCACCGGACAGGAGCAGGTGGCAACATCAGGGACCTGTGGCGTGGGTGTGTTGGCTGGCAGGGACAGTCAGCTCCACTGTGCAGACTTTGTCACCAAATTCCTCGGATCTTGCTTGGATGCAAACACGCAGGCAGCCTGGTCTTGGCTGGGAGGTACCGGTGTCCATGGTAGCCGTGCTCCCCACGATGAGCTGACCCCACACACCTTCCAAGCAGCTCAGCACGGGCTGCTGGAGCACATCCCATGGCTGTGTGCCTTCTCTGATCTTGGCTGCCACGGGCTGCTCTGGCTTGTCCCCTCTGCTCTCATCTGCCCCTCTGCAGATCACACACCCCAGGTGTGGCCCTGTCCCTCGCCCTCTGAGAGCCCCACAGGGCAGTGCAGCACTGCCAGGTGTGCCCTGTACCCTTCCAGCAAGGATGGAGGCTGCTGTCTGTGCAGCATGCTGCACCCTCTGCAAGGGGCAGGTCACCTCCCTGGGCTGTGGCCTGCAGGCCAAGGTGTCCTGCCCAGGGAAAGACCTGGAGGGGAGACTGGAGCCCTACAGGAGATGGAGGAGTCTGGAGCAGAGGGAAACTTCCCCTGGGTTCACAGGCTTGCTGTGGGTAGAGTCGCTGCCTGCTGCTTTGTAGCTCTGCGGAACTCTGTAAAAGGAGGATGATCAGTGCCCAGGCTCTGTCCTGAAACCAGCTCAGGCACTACAGATGAGACCTTGGTTGAGTTCAACAAACCAACCAAGGCACCAGAGGGGACTTCAGGAAAGCCCTCTCCAGCCTCCGTGCCATGGCTTTTCCCTGAGCTACTGCACCCTCCCCTTCCTTTCCTTGTGGTCAGGAACCGCTAACTTGTGCTGTGCAGAAGCACCAGGGTCACTTTTCTTCTCTGCTGGTGGACTGTAAGCACCAGCTGGTGCTTACAGGTGTAAGCACCTGTAAGCACAGGCTGGCAAAGATTTTTGCCAGATGAGATCCATGCTCATCCCAGGCTGGAGCCCTTCAGGCTGTGTGTGGCCCAGCAGGAGGTATTTCAGTGACACCATGACCTGCCTGGCCCTGGGTGTTTGTGCCTCCTTCATGACCATCCATGGCAATCATGTCTGGCCCAGGCCCAGCCTTGGACTTCTCCCCCAGGGACCTCCTAGGACAACACTGCACCTGTGATGCAGTGGTTTGTGCAGGAAAGAGCATGATCTGTTCCTGGTGCAGACCTGATGTTCTGTAGCCCAGGTGGTCTGCACACACACACACACACACACACACACACACACACACACACACACACACACGTGTGCATGTGATCATGCTTTCCTCCCTACCAGACATCTGATGGAGCATTTCCTTGTGCATGCTGGATGCAGAGGAGCAGAAAACGGCACATTGCTCCATCATTCCAGCTTTAGAGAGGCAATTATGTCCATCCTTGTGAGAACCTACTGTGTCATTACCATCCTAAGCTTTGTTTTGGCGTTCTTTTTCAAGGGATGCCTAATTAGGAGTAACAAACTTTTACACCAGGCAAAGGTATTGCATCAGTTCATAGATTTGTAAACATTTCTGATTGGAGTATGTAGTGCTTTATGAAATGCTGGTAATTAAGTCCAGATAATAATCCCTCCAGCCTTCCAGAACCATCAAGCAAAATGTTAATTAAACAATCAGTGTCCTCCATGTAGAATAAAAGTAGTTCAGGTCACGATAATTAATTATCTTTGCTCTATTCCCCAAGCAGTTTTTATGGCTGTGGTCTGTGAATATTAAAAATAATCTGGTGATGAGAGACCAGATGGCTAAGGAAGTTGAAAATGGCATTTGTTGCTTTTCACTTGAGGATTATGGGCTTCATTCAGATGTTGCTGCTTTTGATGGCTGTTGAATTGCCTAAATGAAATGAATTGGTGAACCACAAAATTACCCCAGAACAGGCCATAATTTGCACCAGTAAGGAAGAACTCCTAAGGCTGAGAAGGATTTAAAGAGGTTTATAGCTGGTTACATTTGGCTTTAATTAATGATTCTAGACACAATCTTATTTAGGGAGCAATATATATAGATATTTAGATATAGATATAGGTATAAAATATGATTTAGGAAATCTATTATATTAGGAATAATTATAATCTTCCTAAGAAAAGATAGTAATTGGAATATTTATATTACGCCTAATTTTTCTGATTATTTCCAAACTATTCATAATAATTTTAGATTACTCATTTTAGTTATTACAAATTATTCCTACTATTTTAGAAATAATAAATGTCTTGATTTCTAAGTTGGACTAATCTAGTGGAAAATCTTCACCGACACTTGTGAATTTTGGATCAAGCCTTTAGAAGGTAGTATGATTTACACAGATTATGAATGCTTGTTTGTTTCTTAACCCACAAAACATATCAAATCCCTTGCCTTTTACAGGAATTAGATGTATTTGTGGAGGTACTGCTCTGTTTGTGATCTCCTTGTCTTCTGGGAGCTTCAGTTTCTGATGCAGAGTCCTCGGTACTTTGCAGGGAAAATGTGTTTTAAAAAGTATGAATAAAAAGTGGAAACAGGCACTCTCATGCAAACAGTGTCAAACCTGGGTTTTGTAAAAGGGGAGCAGGGCAATGCAATAATTTTATGACCAGGCTGAGCCCCTTCATTATTGAAGAGAGTAAGGTAACTCTAATTCCATTTTACCTTCTTGTTGCACTCCTAGCTTTGTAAGCATCCCTGCAATTAATGCATTTTGTGTCTTACTGAAAATCTTTTGTCCTGCAAATTACCTTTAATGTTCCTTCCATCTTTTTTCTTTTTTTTCTTTTTTTTTTTTCTTTTTTTTTTTTAGGCTTAAAGCCTATACTCTGAATGGGGCTTTATGTGAAACTCGAGGTTCCTTATTCTGAACTCCCACTACAATTACTCCTAATAGAAGAAGAAAGGGAAGTAAATTGCTCCAAGGCAATTTCTTGGCCCTCTGCTGAGTGATTGCACTACTGAGTGGGTCATACTGCATCTAAAGGGACACTGGGGTAAGCCCTTCCACTGTCATTACAGGATCCCTTTCCAAAGAGCTATGCAAAGAAAAGCCTTTGAGAAGCATCACTTCTTCTTGTCCTTTCCAACCTGAATTGTTCTGTGACTGTATGAAACATATTTAAATACTGATGATGGCATGTACATATTTCAGGGATGCTTGAACACAGGCACTTGTTGGTCACTGCAGGGGGCCCTGCTGTGTTTGAAGAGATGCTTCCCTCTCCTTTACAGCAGTTGCTGTACCTGGTTGTTGCATATGTGGCCTTCTTGTTGGAAGAAGCAGAAATGCATTGGTTGCAGGGGTGAGATGCAGGTTTGAGATCCAAAGTACACTCGAGGTGGGTCCCAGTTCATTGCTGCTTCCAAGCCCCCCGAAGCACCCCGAAGTTCACTCTAGAGCTGGCAGCTGGAAATAAAACACCACTTCTGGACCTGTATGTTTCCTCTGAGAAGCCAGTGACAAATCCTTCATAGTCAATACTTCACAAAAATGTCAGAGATTGGTAAAAAGCAAATAATTTTTAATACTCTTAAAAATACTCTTCAAATAATTTTTCTATTCTCACGTGAGTGATTCCAACAGGTGCACAATAATAGCAGAGGTGAACTAAATGGTAAATCTATTTGTCTGCTTTCATTTTAGGTAAGAAACATGGTTATGAAAAAAAAGGAGAAAAACTGAAGAAAACTGCTTCTTGTAGAAATAAACAAAAATGAACATTAGAGATTTGAAAAACTGTGTTTTCCTGTTTGTAAGACCACCATCACTCCTATCACTTTGAAAAGCTTTTCAGGTTGAGACTCACAAGGTGCAATTAAGAACCTAAAAATGAATTCCTTCATGTAGAGTATCATCACTGAATGTCCTTTTCACCTAAACACCAACTCCTATTTTGGAGCTGCCTCTCTCTTCTTTGGTCACATGGTGATCAAAGATCTGATGATCAGGAAAGTGATTCCTGGCCTTTGAATCTGGAAACTTCAATTGCCCCCCCATAAAAGGGAAATGAGGGTGTTTTTCTCTGTATCACAGAGTTTTTGTGAGAGTTGACATTTTTGAGGCAATTCTGAGTGCCTCAGGTCATCCTGTATTGATTTTATGATTCTCTACTTAAGCCATGACATTTATATATAAATTTATAGATGTAGTACTACTTCTTTTCTCCCAAGGCTGATATTTAAAATCATAGAATCCTAGAATGGTTTGGGTTGGAATGGTCCTTAAAGATCTCATCTAGTTCCAACACCCCCTGCCATGGGCAGGGAAGCCACACACTAGACCAAGTTGCTCAGATTCTGTATATTTAATACAGCAACCCTTCATACAAAATTAGCACATCTATAAATTCTATAGTTCTGCTTTGACTGTTTTGTTTCTTCTTCCTTTACAGGCACAGAGCCAGCAATGCACAGTGTAGTTATGATTTTATGAGATGTTTTACCTGGTGCTAGGTCACAGGACCGTCACGTTTTCTTCCTGTCAACACAAATGCTAATTTTCTCAATGGTATTTAAAATGTACATGTAATTTTTGCAACTTCATATATTATGTAAAGCCTGTCATTCCTTGAGATGTGTTACTGGTGATGCCTGTTGAATACTTAGCACTTGTTATCTCTTATATGGAGCTCTGCCTAGTCAGCAGTGACAGCTGATCAAATGGCAACTGTAGAAGGCTCACCTTGCCTTGGGTAGACAAGACTTCAGGACAAACAAAACTTTGGGTGCCAGTCTGTCAGGGATATTTCTGCCATCTAGCATGTGACTACATAAAACAGAGTATGCCTGATACTGTCTAACATGTGGAAAGGAATGGGAGTCCATAGAATAAAAGGGTTTTTTTCCCAATTTTCTTCTGCTACACTTCTGATTCTATTGTCAGTAGAATGGTCTTAGGGTTGTTCAGCCTTCAGGGACACAATTTCTTTTGCAATGGCCTTCATGAAAGTAACTTCACACCTCAGCCAGTTTTGAGGGTTAAATTCCTTTCAAGCACCAATGAACAGATTTTCTTTGAAGATGTCTTACAACAGTCAAATCACTTCAAAGAACTCATCATGGGACTACAGAAGTCAGAGGTTATTGGATGTCTTTCAGTGCATGCTATGGAAAAGCTCATCCTCTGATGAAAGCCAGAACTAACTTAAAAGGCAGGACAGAAACCTAGAGCCATCCATGATCCTGTAGTGCAGCCTGTTTTCTTCCCACACGTGTGGGTAACAGTGGGAGGAACGAAGTCTCCATGAAAGAGACGATAGTTATGGTTAGCCAACCCGTGGTCTTTGTTCCTGCCAACTACAGCTATTAATCCTAATATGACATCAAATATTTGGATGCTTCTAGGGAATGGATTTTTCTCTGCTTACAGTGCCAGCAGATCTGTGCTAGTGCATCTGACCACAATCAAAGCCACACTGATCAATCTTGTTCCCATTGACACTAGCAAGGACAAAGCAAGTGTAAGGTTCCCTTCCCAAACCTGCTGCCAGGTTTCCCTGCAGGCTCTGTTTCTGCTCCCAGGACACTGAGCACCTCTGTTGCTCTGCAGATTTCATGCCTCTGGGTCAGGTTTCATGGCTGGCACTGATGGGGCGTTCCCACTCAGGACTGGAAGGGGTGGAAATGCACAAACCACCTGAGTCTGAAGGCATTGCTGG
This sequence comes from Chaetops frenatus, assembly GCA_013400775.1. NCBI lineage: Eukaryota > Metazoa > Chordata > Aves > Passeriformes > Picathartidae > Chaetops > Chaetops frenatus. Next base: position 158,461 of record VZTR01005689.1, on the reverse strand, counting down.
GTTTCTTGGCATCTTTTTCCCAAGCACCAAGAGAAATTCAGAAGCATAGGTGTGTGTGTTGTGGTGAAGAGTCTAGAGGGTAAGTCAAATAAAGGGCAGCTGAGGGAGCTGTGGGTGTTCAGCCTGGAGAAAAGGAGGCTCAGGGGTGACCTTATTCTCTCTACAACTCCCTGAAAGGAGGCTAGAGTGAGGTGGGGGTCGGCCTCTTCTCCCATGCAACCAGTGACAGGACAAGAGGATGTGGCCTCAACCAGTGCCAGGGGAGAGACAGGCTGGACATTAGGAAGAATTTCTTCCAGGGAAGGGTTGTTAAACACTGGAATGGACTCCCAAGGAGGTGGGGGAGTCACCATCCCTGAAAGTGTTCAAGAAATTACTTGGATGTGGTATTTAGTGCCAAGTCTAGTTGAGAAGATGGTGATTGGTCAAAGGTTGGACTCTATGACCTTGGAGGCCCTTTCCAACCCAACTGATTCTGTGAAATGCTGTGAAATACTGTAGGTATGTCCTTGGTTTCAGTTTATGGTGGCAAACAGAGCAGCAGCCAGGAGAGATATGACCTAAGGAAGGCTTCTGTCTAATCATCCTCATTTGCTGGCACCCCAAAGAGAAAAAACAGGAACTATGAATTTTCACCTTACTCTCACTTTCCCGCTACATGCATCCCCCTTGAGAGAAGTACATTCACTTCCATTCAGAAAGATTCTCCAACATTTCATAGAGCTGGATTTTAGTCCCCATTGCCAGAGGCTGGCTGAATTAGTCTTTCTGTCTTTCCTACCCTGAAAGCAATCTATCATCTGCTCTGTTTAGTCTCAGCAATTTCTCTCAGATGAGTCTGGTCTTGCAGAAAGGGAACTCTGTGCAGGCCTTGACTACAATAAAACTCAGCTTCTTGCACCTCAGAGAAAAAGAGTGAAGCTTTATGACAGTGGTTATTTTCAATGCCAGAACAGAATAGAAGGGTAGTAATGCCTGGTGGACTTAGAACCATGAATCTTTTTACTGGCTCAGCTTAGAATTGACATTATGTCAGTTTTCCTGGCCGTTCAGAGAAATTTTTGTCTCTTTGCTTTCAAAATGCCTACTACCATTTACCTATCTAGGCATCTTATCAGAAATAATTATTATTTTAAAGTGGTCTATCAATTTTCTCTCTTTTGGACTCTGCTCTGACTCTTCTCAGAATTGCACAGGGATAGGACAAGAGGAGAGGGAGCAAGAAATATTTTCTTTGGATAATAGGAAGAAAACATTTTCTCATGAGGACAGCCAAACTCTGGAACAAGCTACACAAAAAGACTGTGAAATAACTCCTGGAGATATTCAGAGCATGACTGGACAAGGTTCTGAGCAGTCTCATCTAAGATGTCCTTGCTTCAAGTGGAAGGTTAATCCAATGACCTGTGGAAATCGCTTTCAAAAGAACTCACTTGTTTATGACCGATATCCTCCTTATCGTCTCCTGAAATCATTAAGAGAATTTTGGTGCCTCCCCTTCATGAGCCAGTTATGCAGGTCTCTGTGGCATGTTGGCCTCTTAGCCAGATCTTAAACAAAGTCCTTTCTAGGGCTATGAAAAACCAAAGTAAGCACCTATATGGCAACCCACTCCAGATGACCTTAAGTCTTGTTAACTGCTAAATTATCTGGGAGAGGCTATCAACAGTGTTCTGCTAAATCAGCTACATCTCACCTAATAACTCATTAATTGGTGTAAACATTACATGGCAATTGCCTAAAAAAATCAAGAAGTATTCCTGGATAGTCACATCACTCTAAGGAGATGGGCCTTCGGATTTGTGTCCACAAGCATCTATAATGGCAACAATCTGAAAAATACCACCAGGAAAGCCTTGAAGGCTCTGTTACAGAGAAGTAATATCAGTATCTGAACTTACAAAGTACTGCTGATACTTCCTCATCCACCTGAGGTGTTTCAAAGTGAGAAATATTTTCTGTCTTTGTCATTTAATCCCATATTTCAAGAAGTGATAATAAACCAATTGCATTCAGCAGTATTATTGTGTTCTTAAGCAAGTGGGATACATACCACTGTGTTAAATGTAAGGAAAAAGTATTAATCTTTTCCAGTTACCCACCACCAAAACACCATGTACTGTAGTTTTTCTGTTTCTTTCCAAAAACTAGAATCACCACAGCCTTGAAAGCATATTAGAATTTTTCTTCATGACAGAAATATGATCTGTACTGTTTTCTCTTTAAGTTCTTATTGGTACTTTCTTGGGAGATGGGATTTGAAACAAAATTAGATTGTGAGATACTGCAAAATTGTACAAAAGCACTCTTCTAAAAAAAAATTATGACTTTTACTTTTCTCTGTGGACAGCTAGAAAACATAACAGCCTGGTTTTGCAGTTTTTATTGTGCTACTCTAATTTTTTCCTGGTGGGTACAGTGGAAAAAAAAACCACACACCACATTTCCAAATCATTATTTTCAGAGTTGCATATTGCTAGCAATGAAACAGTCAGTGCTATCTCTGCCAGCATCTTCTCGACTATAAATGCCATTTGAAATGATTATGTGAGCTAGAGAGGTTGGAATAGGTGCTTTGCTTCAGTTGCCTTTCTCCCTGAATGCTGCTTTATGCATATAGATAAAATGTACTTAGGCTTTGGCTGATGTGGCACTTTCTCTACAGGGTGAACCATGATCTTCCTTCCCTTCCCAGGGTGTTAGATGGTACCAAGCAAGGTAAAAACAAGAGCCCTACTTTTTTTGCTGTATCTTTTGGGGGTCAGAGGGCATTGTCAAAAGGAGCTGTAGGCTTAAAAATTAACTTGTTATTTCAGCTCAACATGCAGGCAACCCCAGTGCCCTTGTACCATTGAAATGTTGAAGATTCTTAGTCTGGAATTTGGATGTCCACAAGGCGACAGGTAACAAGAGAAGTTAGTTTTTCCTGAGTGAATATCACCTACATTTTAATACGTGGCATCAGTTCTTGAAGTATTGTGCTAAATAAGTCACATGCTATGGTGCAATACTGCATAGAGAAGAAGAGGAAAATCCATTTAGAAAGCACACAAAGAGGTAAGACTTCTGGTGGTGTACATTGCTGAGGAACAGAAAATTGTTGAGCTATAAAACGTTCATGAGAAATGCGAATGATAAGGTTCTTGTTCAAAACGGTAAAATCAGTGTTTCTATTCTGAACTCTATTTTTGGAAGTTGTTCCTTGTTCCTGAAAAATTGCTTTGTGCTGGAAGGTAGCAATAAAGATGGTAATCCTGGAGAAATGTTGCCTTATTCTTCTGGGCTTCATTCCTCTTAGAAAAAGGTAGGAACGTGTTAGGAGAAGACCCATTTGGCCAAATAATAAGTGCTCCATTTCTGATTATATTTGCACACTACCCAACCATCTACCAGCAGGAGATTGTGTTTAGGAAGAAATATGTTTAAGAGAATCACCCACCATGATACAATGGTCAGTGTCAGTCTCCATCCTGGAATCACCATCCCTGAAAGTGCACAAAAAACGAGCAATGGCACTTGGCAATATGGTTTAGTGAGCATGGTGGTATTTGGTTGGAGATTGGACTCAATTATCTTGGAGATCTTTTCCAACCTTGATCCTACAATTCTTCTCTGTGGCTCCAGCTGTATAAACCAGAGGCCACTGGAGTCTCAACAGCACCTGGTTTGATGCAGCCTGTGCCTGGAGTTTGGGCATCAATGGCACTTCATGTCAATCTGAGGTTGGGAGGATGTTGGTGGTACTCTGGGAAGGATCTTGGTGGAAAGAGATGACTCTGCAGTCTGGTGAACAGAGTCTGCAGAGCCTCCATCAGTTCTGAAAATGAGGAAAAGCTACTCAAGGTCATTTAGGACCACATTTTTCTCCTTAAACCATTTAGGCATCTTAATGTGGGAAATTAAGCTCATGATAAGCTCACCAGATGCCTGTCTGTAACACTAGTTTGTGAAGTACCTGTAAAATCAGGCCCCTTGGCAGAACTGAACAAAGCCTAAGCAAGTTTCTAATTTAGGACATGAATGCTGTGACAGGAGCCAGGTGCATCTGGAGCACGTGCCCCTCTCTGAGACAGCACCTCCTGTGGCATCAGAAAACATCTGGCCTTACTGAGAGGTGTGTGGCCTGACCCCCAAAATTTCCTTCTACTTTCTGAACTGCAGAAAACTGTGTTGCTAACACAAGGGAGCTTGAGAGGCTGTGTCACCCCCATCCTGATGGCAAGGAGCTAACACAGCAGCCGTGAGGGATGAAGGCTTCTCACAGAGATGATGCAGCTGAAGATCTGAGGGTAAGTCTGATGCAGATACCATTTCCGAGCCTGTCCCAGTGGCAGCATTGAAGAAATCTGTGTACATTCTTTACCTTGGCAGGTCACTTCTATTTATTCTCATAAAAGTCTATTGTGCAGATATTAATATCTGCAGCTCTCCTTAATTTCTGCTGTCACGATGTGCTTTTATTACATTAGAGTGACCTGAAACTGTGTCCTGGTCTCATAGATCCTATTTTCACAGCTTGCACTGTGGGTTTAATTTCACAGTTTTTAGTTTCCCAGCTTAAAAATATGAACAACTTATGGAGTAAAATTAACAGTTTATTAGAAATATCACTCACTGCAAAAGTCTTAAGGGTAATTCACAGCTCTATAAAAGGTCGTGGTATAAATAATTGCTTGATGAATATGGACCATGTCTGTTTGTCATTAAACACCAGCAGAGAGCTAATGCACTTTAATAGTCCTGCTAACTGTTATCTGACAGGCATAGAAATCACAACCAAATGCAACAATTATGCTGAACAATTGCTTCTTACTCTTTTTTCTTTACACAAAAGGTAAAATAATGACATATGCTGTTGTCTTCACACATCAGTAGTGGTCACGACTTTTACTCTTATAAAACACAGTAACCAATAACTTGAATATTGCAATGCTGCTGCACTGTTTATCAAACAAAATGTCCCATTAATTCCACTCTTTTACATATGGAAAGGCTGCACTCACAGTGCATAGCAGTGAAAACTGTTACTCCCCATCCTGTTTGTAGAGAACATGTTCCAGATCCCTGGTGTAATCACTGTATTAACTAGGCCCTTGTGATCCACATGTATCTGTGTAGCTCTCCATTTAGAATTGGAAGATATAGATTAAAATCTTATTCAAGACAAAGAAGTTTTTAGTGAGCTTTCTCTAATAAATGCAATTACTTCTATTTTAATTAAGGTCTGACTGTATTAAGTTGTGACTGAACCTAATTACAGCATACGTAGTCCCATTAGTGAGGATGAGGCCACAGTCTTGTGTTTGGGAATGGATGCAGAAAAATAAAGGACACTGATAGAGATGGATTCTCCCTTTGAAAATGTCTGGGTCTATTCCAGAAGAATTCCTGCTCTACTTTGTTAAAGAGGCTAGAAGATCCTCCACTCCCTTACTCCCATTTGCCTTACAGCATCTGTCCCAAAGGCCAGGGATAATTAATCTGCCTCCTCCCAGCTGCCCTTGGAGAGGCTTTTCTACACACCAAGGACTCCTTTAGTTCTGCTCCAAGCACCAGTGAATCCCATCATATTTTACCCTACCCATCCTGAAAGGTCCCTGTGGAGTCCCCCTCAGTTCTCTCCATAAGAAGGTCCCTGGTAAAGTGATTCTGTCATACTTGATTGAGTTGCTTTATGTTAAGAACTTCCCACAGATAAGCTGGGTACTCCAGCTGACCTGAATCAGAAAGTAACCTATTTGTGTAAGAAATTATTTAGGCCAAGAGAAATTAGGTGGTGCTGTGGCTCAGCCAACAGGAAATAAGGCTTTAGGATGTGGTCATTTCATCAGTCACAGTCAGCTCCTCAAACTACTTTTGGCACCTAAGTGTGATTGTGAATTGAACCCCAAGTATTAAGAGGAAGCATGTGTTTAAAATCCATGAGAAAAGTTAAACTTTTATTCAGGTCAAGATCCAGCACATGTGCCTGAAACCACACACTGACTGAGACAAATATAATTGCTAATTAATTGATCTCTGTCCATCCAGTTAAGTATTCCAGCACTACCATGGAATAAAGAGTAAGTGACCTTGTAATTAAACGCTGTGTCATGATGAGCATGCACAAGAGCATGTTGAAATGAAGTGATGTAGGCACACTCTTGGTTTTGGAATTTATTGGTCGTTGCAATGTTGGTAGAGTTTGCCTAATGAAGATTCTTGGTTGCTGTGAGGCAAATGTCTTAAGTGAATGTTTAAAAGTAAACCAATTTCATAAAGAAACTACTGATTAGAAATAGGAACAGTATTGTCAGGGAGTTGATCTTTGTTCTGCTGAGATGGGATTACATTAGGAATCTGAAATAACATCAGGTAGAACCTATTCTGTTTTCAGAGGCAAGACAGAACCTATGGTGTCATGATAAATAATTACACATGAGAAATTATGACTTGGTTGCAGAATCTGGTTGCCCCAGTTTTTTGGTTCAAACAAGATGAGTGGTTTAAGGGAAAGAGACACTTATGCTTTTAATGAAAGGATTTGTTTGACATTTCTTTTCCCCAGACCTACCCTGGGAAGTGACACTTGCACAGTGAGAAATGAGCAGCTTCCCAAGAGGAAAGTTATGCTTCTGCAGCAGCTTTAGAAGTTCCTGCCCTTCCAGTTACCTCCCTATTTTCCCTTGACAGTGAAAGTTCACCAAGTTGGCAGGATATTTTAAAAAATATCCTATCTGCAGCTTACCCCTGTGCTGTGGTCAGCAGGGACTTGCAAAGGGGCCATTTCTAAACCCTGTAAGAAGAGATTGCTTCCTGCAAACATATTTCATGTTTCTGATTTTAGTTTATTTATTGCTTTTTCCTATAAGCTCCTTGGTGTCTTGGACAGCTCAGAAATACCAAGCTGGCATTTTAAATCTTCACTATTCAGTCTCAACTGAAAGGTTTACAAAAATCTAATTGCTTACCTACACAAGCAGTGGAATTACACAGCTGCCAGGGATGGCATAAGGGCATTGTGGCCAACCAAACATATTCCTTGATTAGGGATCCTTGAAATAGCAAAGTAAGGTCTCCAGATGTTGCTCTCTTTGGCCGAGTGTAACAAAGAAAAGAAGAAACCCCAGGCTGCATCAAAATCAGTTAAAAATATTAGGCCAGGTCATGGCAGAATTGCTAGTATAAACACAAAATAAATACTAGGATAGACATACATTAAACACTGATGGGTTTTGTCCCTGGATAGGTCTAGAAAGGATTTTTTATAAAATACTATCTAAACTGTCTCAGGATGCTCAACAGAGGCAAACAGAAAAGCATATCTAAAATGAAACTTGGAAAATGAAGCACAAGTTTTTAATATAGTATGAAGAAAAAGCATGGCTACAGGATGCTTTCACTTCTCTATCCCTGGAAGTGTTCCAGGCCAGCTTGGACAAGGCTCTGAGCATCCTGGTCTAGTGAAAGGTGTCCCTGCCCAAGGCAGAGGTGTTGGAACAAGATGAACTTTAAGGTCTCTTCCAACCCAAACCTTCCTATGATTCTATGATATGGCACAACAGCAAGTGGCAGGGTAATGGGGACACATGTAAGGATCACACCATTGCCCAAGCTGTAGGACTGAAATTAGCTGTTCTCAACTTCCAGATACATCATTTTGGGATACTGGTTTTTGGGTTGGTCTTCTTGGGTGTTTCTTTGGTTTTTTGTTTTCTTGTTTGTTTGGTTTGTTTGTTTGTTTGTTTTTAATATACTTGTTGTAGTGATGTGAGCAGAACAATGTATCTTCCCTTAAGCTTGTGAATGTATATTCTCTTAAACTTGTGATAAATGTTTTTTGTAGCAAGGTTTCAAACCTGTTCTTATCTGTGCCAAAACTTTTTTCATTGAAATCTTTCATACCACCAGTCAGAAGTCTTAGAAATCTGAGCTTATGATGTTTCCTTAAGAGCAGGGGAACATTCCCATGCCCCAGGCAGTGTGCATAGACTGATTTTATTCTTGGTAAATGAGTGTCCAGATTGTCCTTCAAAACCTTTAAATACTGCCTACCTCCTCATTAAGCAATCTGTTCAAGACTTTGCCTGCCTTACTGTTTTTGCTGGTAGCCGTTCCAGATTCCTTTTATTCCAACTTATTATTGCTTGTCTTTCTCTGGATGGGAGTGGAAAAAGCTTCCTTACACTTTGTTTTTGTCTTTTATACAAGTGAGAACTGGTACAATTTCCCTTCCACCTTTCTTCCTCTGGACTAAACACTTCCATTTTCTTCAATATCACAGCATAGGTCCTGCCTTCTACACTTCTTTTTGTTCTCTCCATTTCCCTTCAGTCCCTCCCCACTTGGCCAGTGTTTTCACAGCTGGTGATAACAAAAGCCAGACCCTCATTACTATGAAGTACAGACAGAAATTTCTTCATCTGGCTCGGAGACAGAAGCCTAACTCGGGTACAGCAGGTTTGCTGGTTTGCAACAGTGTGATACTTTTGACTCATGAACAGTTTGTGATTCCCTGTGTAGCTTGGTGTTTTTCTGCATTACTGCTGCATAGCCAGACATTTTCCATCCTGCATTTGGAGAAATAAATGTGGAAATTTGGGTGTCCTTATTGAATTTTTGCCTATTACTTTCAGGACATTTTCCTAATTTATCAAGAATGTTTTAAATTCTAGTTCTGTCCTCCTTCATGCTTGCAGCCTTTCCAGCACTGGTGTGCTTTGAAAATTTAATAAAGTACACTTGTTAATTCATCATCTAAGTCATTAATGAAAATATTGAATAATACTGGACGGGGGACAGATCCTTGGGGGATCTTTCTTGATACATCTTTCCACATTGATTGTGAACTGTGCGTAGCTATTACCTAAGTATGGATTCCCCAGCCAGTTATATACCATTGATGACACCTCCAGCTAGTATACATTTCATTCACTTGTTTTTGAGTTTGTTGTACAGGCCAGTGAAGAGAGGGTAGTGACAGTGAAGGTACTAAAACAATGGCAGGGAGTGCTTCTCTCCAATTCACATGGCTTATCTCCCTGTCATAGGAGGAAATAAACTTTCCTTGATTTATTATTGTCAGAACCATGTTGGCTGTCATTTATATCCCTTTTATGGTTACAAGTTGCTTGATTAGTCCCTCCAGATTTGGGAAAGGAAATCAAGATAAGCTGACTACTCAATAATTTATATTTCCTCCAGATTTGGGAAAGGAAATCGAGAGAAGATGACTAGTCAGTAATATTTTTGGCCCTATATCTCCTCTTTTCAGAGGCAGGAACATCATTAATCTTCCTCTGCTATGAAATCTCTTGCTTTAACTAAGCTCTCTGAAGCTCCCTAACAGCTCTGAGGCTGCTCTGGCTGGCTCCTGAAAGTTTGCATTGCAGAGTGACTTCCCAGCAGAGGTTGTGGCTGCAGCCATCCATCCTGCCCCATTCCCACCCCTCCACTGGGCATGGCTGAGCAGGGAGCTGGACCCAGGACTATGATCAGGCTGAAAAAAAGCCTTTTCTTTCATGGGATCACAGCAGCAGGAGTGGCTGGCTCCAAGCTGGGGGAGGGATTGGCAGGAACACCTTACCTGGCTCAAGCAATTACCCCTCAAATGAATGTGTGACTGGAGCCCAGGACCCTGTGGGGCCTTTCTGAACCACCAGGGCTGAGAAACTCCAACCTTCATGAACTGTCAATCTACCCATTCCCTGCTGTAGCCTGATTTTTTGTTTTCAGCTGCTGGTGTTAACTACGTTCACTACATGGTCCCAAGTGACCCTTAGTGACTACAGAGGATACTTTTCACAATGTAATCAGTGGATAATTTTCCTGCCCCATTACAAGTTTAGATGTCTTCAGTCATTTCAATAATATTAAAGTATTAATACACCCTGTTTATCCCTGGGGAGCTGTATCTGGTTTTGCTCCTAAGCTTTTATGGTTGTGTCCCTGCACAATTATCCTTTCTGTCTGCCCTTAATAGACAGAGGGTTTCTAGGAGCTTCCTTTCTTTGAGGAGGCAGAAGAGCTTGTGCCTGGCCATGCTGGTCTGTGACTGTGTCTCACAGCCTCCTCTGCCAGGATGGAGTTTGCACTTCTGTCCTTCATGTAGCTTCTTCAAGGAGATGCAAAGTTTTGCAAGCTCATTTTCCTCTAAGGTTTCCAGTAGGATTTTGTTTACCTGCAGTAGGTTTTTATGCCTGTGAAACCCATTCTCTTTACGTTATCAATTTGTCTCCTTCTTTTTGTGGGAGTTGTACATCCCCTCACACCACACATTGCCCTTTAGCTTCCTATTTTCATCCACCTCTTTCTGCCCTCACCCAATGCTTGAACACTTAACTGTGTGTTACTGATGGGGTTCGACAAGGTGCTAGCATACAAGGAAGGGTTTTCAAGGGAAAAAAGGAGGCTAGCTGAGATACAGCCCTGGAGAGACATTTTTGTCTGTCTGAAAGGCAGTCAGAGACTATTTCAGCCCACCACTAGGTAAGTGGATTAGCTTCCAGGACAGCCAAATGAGGCCAGATGTGCCAGAGAACTCCAATTGGAATTCTAGGTCTCATATGGATGCATTGAAACTCAGCCATTGCTTCTGAATAAAAAGTGAAGGTAAGGCTAGTACTCCTTTTATTCACTCCACCACATCTCACATTATTTTATATATATATATATAATATTATCTCCAGAACTAATGCTTTTTTTAGTTGGCTTCTTCCTGTTGGAGCCAGGACAACCACGTGCCGATAGCAGAATGCTTTGCTCATGGGCCTAAATGACAGATTTGTAGCTTACAATAAAACTGCCTGCAGGTTTATTGCTGTGCTGTCATGCATTTCAAAAGCTACAGTAGAGTGAACCTGAGCAATGTCCCAGCCACTGTTTGCCATATTTACCTGATGATAAATGTCAGGTCTCTGTTGAGTTTCAGCAAGACAGCAGATAATGGCAAGTAAAAGAGCTTGGGTGTAACAGCATCTCCAACAATCTGACTCCCTGTGACCCATCACATTTTTTGTAACGTGAAAAGATGATACATGACATCTACAGCCACCCCTATGATAAGAGCTAAATGAGAACATTTTCCTTCCTTCCTTGTGTACCCATGATCTTCAGGAGAGTTATGAGGATGGGGCCTGTTTGTACTTGCCTTAAATTTGAAGACTTAAGATTCACAGCTGTCTGCCAATGATGGCTCCACAGATGTTCACAAGGATTGTGAAGATCATTTCAGAGGGGCTATATTTTCCTTAGTTCTTGTGCCAAGGAATGTTAACCATTCTAAGCAAACAGGGTGCTGTAAGGGCTGTCCTTTAAAAACAGTAAGAAAAGCAAAATGCCTTAGTGTCAGGACACTCACAGTGAAATCACAAAAGTTAACAACGCTGCAAATCCTGCCAACACCAACCCAAATGATCCGAACATTGACTGTCTCTTATGTCTAGTTGGATAGAGCTGCCCCAAAGTACCAGCTACCACCAAACTGAGGAAAAATTAAAGAGATAATTTTGCAGGACAGCTGCTATTGAAAGAAATAATACAAAGACTTTTCCAGTTTCTTAGCTTTTGAGAAATGACCCCTAATTTTTGTCTGTGTGTTATTTGCATGCTTATCACATGTGCACAAATGCTGCATCCCAGAGCCATCATTGCAAAGTTTTTCAGAGAGGCTCAAAGAGTTGTCAGTCTCCAACATGCAAGATAGTTCAGTAGTATGATGTCAGTAATCAGTATTAAATCAAGCATTTAAGATTTATATTGCTAAAGCACCCTCTAGTGGGGCAGGGACAGAACAGTTGTTTTTAGCAGAGATGGGATAATGATTCCACATTTTAACAATGAGACAAGTAAAAGGCTGGATACTGGTGGGACAGGCAAACACACTGAATCTTTAGTTTGCAGAATCACAGAACCGTTTAAATTGGAGAAGATCTCCAAGATCACCGAGTCTAGCTTTTGACCAACCACCACCGTGTAAACTAGACCAAGGCACTAAGTGCCACATCATCATTTCTTGAACACCTCCAGTGATGGAGACTCCACCACCTCCCTGGCAAGTCGGTTCCAAAGCTTAACAACTCTTTCTGTGAAGAAATTCTTCCTGATGTCCAATCTGCCTCTCCCCTGGTGCAGCTTGTGGCTCTGTCCTCTTGCCCTGACAATGTTTAGTCAATGCTCCTGCTGTCCATGCAACAGGCAGAAGTCACAATAATATGTGAAAGGTGGCTACACAATTTTATTGCATGTAAACATAGAATGATAGCATCATTATATTCAGAGACCTTTTGAGGTCATCTCACCTAAGCTCCTGCTCAAAGAAAGTTCAAAAAGATCAGATGGTTTGTGACCGTTTCCGGCTGAGTTTGGCAAATCTCCAACAACTGCCCTTCCCAACATATTCCAGTACTTGGCCATCATCATGGTGACAAAAGATTTCCTTGCATCTAAACAGAATTTCCCGTGTGGAAATTTGTCTTTATTGCCTCTCAGCCTACAGCTGTGCAACTTCAAGCATTCCCCATAATTCCTCAGGGTCTTTACTATGTCATGATCTTGAAATATTGGAATAAATATTTGCAGTCACTGAAAGAGAAAACATTTTTGGGATAAGGCCTGGCTGAAAGTGAGTTGTGGTTTGTAGTAAAGAAATTACTCCTTGTTCACTTGTTCAGGGAGAGGATGTTTTTAGGTGATTTGTAAAGAAACACAATAGCTCCCAAGAAGATCACTCATTTTATTTCTCTTTTTAAAGGAAGGAACTGTGAGATCCTGACTGAGGGTAATCACTTGGTTGCAAGTGGGCAGGAGTGGGGACCCCGGGGTGATCACACAGCTTTATGGGCAACAACTTCCTATTATCAGTAAAGAACCTCAAGCCTTTAAATAATAAATCTTGTTTTGAGAGGAAGGAGATGGGTGTGATCTAAAGCAGAAAACAGCTGAGCCATGTGAGCTAGGCCTGGAGAATGAGGCCACCAAAGCAGGTGGTGGACCTCCAGCTGGTGGTGATCCCTGCTTGTTTCCTGGCCCTCAAGTGTTACTTGACTGCAACAAACAGGTAAAGAGCAGGCAGGATGATCTGACCCCTACATTTGGGGATGCACAGCATGGTCTTGGCTATATTTTTGGTAAGAAGGTTGACCAGCCGTGCCACGGCACAACTTTAAGGGCACAGCTTCGTGTATTTCTAGGAAATCAGAAGCATTAGGTTCTGCTTTTTCTTTTATTTCCCTAAAACCAGGCTTTGGAGCTGCTGATGTCTAGATAAATGTGGATACCAAGTGAGCACCTTCTCCAGACCTACCTGGGGCCATGGTCAATGCCTGTGGATGCAGCACCCAGCCTACGCCTCTGCAGGTTCATTGTCACACTGTGCAGACCTGCTGCCTCCCCTGCACTGCCCACAGCCTGCCAGCCTTGGGCAGGATGTTTAGAGGAAAGACCAGGAGAAGAGTGATCATAGTTCTTGCAAACTGGGTGGATAAAATTAGATGTGTGTAATTAGTGGTTAGGTGGCTAAAGGAAAGGAGTTTTGTTTGTGAGTGGTCAGCACCTGCCAGCATTCAAACTCATGGCCTCAGTATTTGTGTGTTTGCCTTTAGGCACTTCAACATGAGAACACTCACCCAGGCTGGACACAGGGACTGAGCCTCCCCTCGACCTGGAATCCCTCCTTGTGTTTTCCATTTTCACCTGCCATCACTCACCCTCCCAAGCTCTGCATTTCCGTGACCTTGCTTGGCAGGAAAACCAGAGTCTCTGCAGGTGGCCAGCTGCCAGGAACATTCATTTTTTCCAATTAGTGGAAAACAGAGGGTGTTACCCCTAGCCATGATTTAAAAACAGCACCAGAGTAGAAACTCATGGAGGGCATCCAATATCCTGGTCAACATGTCACTTTTGGAAGCCAGCAGTGCTCTCCTCTGTGCAACAGAAGACACACCTTTCCCCAGACCTTTTGGAAGAACTCTAGCAATGATGGTTTGAAAAAGGTGGGGGTGCATGGAGGCCCCAAACCATGATTGCCTTTGGCCCTCTTCAAGCAGAAGTAGGGATGCACTGAGCACCTTGTGCAGCTGAAATGTTCAACCTGGTGCACTCACTGCCCCGAGGAACTGGGGTAACTCCAACAGCCTAAAGACCTGTGTTCCTGTGCTCACAGATTGTGCTAAAAGATTTTCTGAGAAAGCACAGAAAATCATGATAAGACATCAAGGCACTCAGCACACTCCCTTTTTCTTTTCCAATGGATTTCAGGAGTCATTCCCTGGATTTTCCCCTGACTCTAGGTCTCCTGCTCAGCACCTTTCTGTTCTACAATTTGGCCTTTCAGATGTACCCTTTCAAAGCAGCAGTTTGGAACTGGAATTAAAGAGGGTGGCAAAAAAGCCTTAATCAGAGACCTGGCTTTAAAAATAAGACAACTACTTATTTTATTGCAGTGCTAAATAATATATTTCTTTTCTGTAGCTGCAGTGCCGAGGAGGCAGAGCAGCAGCAGGTAGGTAGGACTGTTGTTAAGTCTACATATCACTATAAATTATTAACCTTAAAATGTGTAGAAATGAAATTGCACCTTATTTTAGCATTTATAGCAACATTTGATCAAGCACGGTTTAAGCCTATATACAATTTCTGACACTAGAGGGAGTACATAATTTATTTTATGAAAATAAACAAGTCTTGTTTTTTGAATAGAAAATATATCAACGGGGGAACAGCAAAAATATTCAAAGAGAGTTTTATTCCTTCACTTCATGTTATACTTGAAAAAAAAAATTGCAAAGCTGCCTTACCTAAGTAGGTTATGCAACTGTGTCTGTAAAAGCCAGTGTGGGGCAGATAACCAGCCAGCCTGTGCTCAGTTTGTGTGTTTGTGTCTATCGAGTCTGAACACATGGGGTGAGTAACTAACCCACAGGATAACACACACAGACATCCCTGCCCACAGGTTTCTATCTCTGGCGCTGCTGTGCTCCCACTGTTCCCCACAAACACCGCAGTGTCTGAACAGCTATGATCTCTCCAATGTGTTTATCCTCTCAACATGCCTGGGAGGCAGGGAAGAAGTGCTATCCTCTTTTATGGCTAGAAAGTCAGGTGCAGAGAGGGTGAAAGGTGTACCCACAGCCTGGTGGGAGGCTGTGGCAGAAATTAGGACCATGGCCTTTCTGTGCACCCTCACTCATGTTCCTAATTCATCCCTGGGTACAGCGGGTTATTAAACTGCAAGGTGCCTTTGCCTGGCTGTTTTTTCCTGACCACAGGCACAAAGGTTGTACAAAGGTGAACTCTGCGTTGTATTTTTTGTGTAATTGGACAGACGTGTCCCCGTGACCCTCCCTCCAGTCCCGGTTAGCAGGAGGTGAGTCAGGCTCAGGCTGATGTGGAGACCATGCCCTTTGCAGGGTTCTGGGGGAAAAAGCAGCTCCCTCACTCCTGTTGTGGGTGAGAGGCCATGCAGCACAGCCCCCACTGCTGCTGTGACAGTGGCTCTCACACAGGCTGAAGCAGATCATCTTGTCCTCATACTAAACTAGTCACAAAATTGAGAGGACTATTCAAATGCAGTAATTCAGGACAACCTGGATGGTTTTGCAGCCCAAGCATCTTGATAATCATGTGAGATCAGTTACTCATAGCATGTGACAGTGTATATATCCATTACAATGTCATTATCTGATACAGAGATCTCCCAAAAGTCTATTTATCACAGGGAGGATTTCTTTGAAGTGGTAGAAACAAGGTCAGTTCTGAAAATGCTATCACCTTGTTACCATTGTACATGCCAACAGCTTCTGAAAATCCCTTCTAAAGTCTTCCACTGAGGCCTCCTTCAGCCTATCTGGCACTGCACTTGTTAAAGCAACAAGTAACTTCAGCAACTCCTCCCAATAGGGCTTATTATGCAGTGAAATTGCATTGCTTTTAACAGAAGTTCTAATATCTTTAGCAAAGGATTCAGTTTGTTACAAAGCGGTTTGGGGACAGACAGTCAAGCATAAAATACTGTAATGTTTGCAGGTGGCTCCTATGTCCCTCCAGTCACAGACACCAAACACTGGAGCCTTGGCAAGGCAAGGTGGTCTATCACCCTTTGGCCCACCCACAAACACACATGTCCTGGCTAAGAGAGCTCAACCAATAAAAGCACCAAAACGGATCTTCTTCCCCTCTCCCCATTTCTCCTTCAGAGCAGTCAGTTCTTCCACCCTTGCTAATGTTTGGTTGCTCAGGCTCCAGGGCTTCCTGAGAAAAAAACCTCAGCAGCATTCCACTCCTGGGAAGAACCTTATTTATGCTTAAGATTTAAGGAGCTGAGTCTCACTCCCACAAATGTTTTCTAGAACCCGGGTAATGATTTGTTACTGAGAAAATGCCCCTTGGGATCCTGAAGAATCCATATAATGCAGTGCAGCTGCATTTGAAGATTTCTTTTGTTTGCACACGCAAAACTTACAGAGGGCTTTGTATGCCTAAGAAAGGCAAGATCTAAGATATGCAGGGGGCACCTATTGTTAAGCATCAGGACCTTCCTGTCTATTTCTCTCAGATATGAAATATTTCTTTTCCTTTCAACTGCTACCCATTGAAAACACAGTTTTTTACCCCCTCCTGTGTACATACAGAAAGAACAACAAAAAAATCATAGAGTAGCTGATGAAACACTCTACCCAAACACCAGAGCACATAAAGTCTATCATCTCAAGTCAAAATTTTATATGGAATAGGAACCACTATGTGAAGGAAACCCCTGCAACTCAGGACCATGAAGGAATTGAGGCAGTTACCTCCATATTGAATTCAGATTTTTCTGCATCTAAACACCTAAAGTCTTCAGCCCCTCATCTGTCAAATGGGGTTGTTCAGCCTGGAGAAAGGAAGGCTCTGGGGAGACCTTCTAGAACCTAAAGGGGACCTACAAGAAAGCTGGAGAGGGACTTTTTACAAGGGCCTGTAGGGACAAGGGGAAAAGGCTTTAAACTGAGAGTGGATATTAAGAGACTAGATTGGCAGGTTAAGAGGTTAGATATTAGGAAGAAATTCTCCACTGTGAGGGTGGTGAGGCCCTGGAACAGGTTGCCTGGAGCTGTGGATGCCCCACCCCTGTAAGTGTCCAAGGCTCAGTTGGATGGGGCTTGGAGCAACCTGGTCTGTGGAAGATGTCACTGCCCTTTGCCAGGGGTTTGAAATTAAGTGACCTTTAAGGCCCCTTCTGAACCAAACCATTCTATGATTCAAACGGGGGAAATATCTCTGCATGTTGTGAGAACAGACTCATCAAAAGGCTGTGAGACACTTGGGTCAAACAGTGTTAGAAACAGTCACAGAAACAAAACCCCGTTCTTGTTAAAAAGAGGGGCACAGGGTGGAGGAAGGAATAAAAAACTGAGCAGAGGAATAGAAGGCCTAGGCTAGTTTTAGAAAAAGATTGAGCAAATAAAAGCGTGGGAAGAGCCAAAGCCTCAGGGACAAAGTGATACATTTTTTTGTAAAACTGCATGTACAGAATATCATAATGAAAAATACAGCAGCACTGCCAGGGGACACGGCTGCTTGGGAAGCAGAAGCTGAGCATCTTGGAAGTGAGGAAATAGCAACACTGTCCCGTGTTCATTATTCAAAGGCAGATATGTTCAGTTTTTGCATGGATTTAGTACCACATAAGCAGAATTTTGCATGGCTTGATGCATTTTCATGTGTGATTAGAAATATGCACAGATTTGGTGTTCTGGGGCTGTGGTACACATTTGCGGTGCCCATGAGGGCACATTCATAGCCTCTGGCTGGAAATCCCATATAAGATCACTGCATCTTCTCACTTCCCCTTGTTGCAGCAGCTTCTCCCAGTGAAGGAGCCCACCTCCCACTTGTACACCTTAGAATGACACCTTCCCCTTAATTGTGTTTAGCTATATGCAAATTCATGTGTGCAAAAATATTGTATCTATGTATCTATCTCCCATGGTTCCTGGTTGCATTAATCTCTTCTAAATTCTTATTATGTTCAGTGCTTGATTCTGCTGATGAAATTGGTATTTTTATTGGCTCGTACTGCATTACATGTGTGCACTGACTTTAAAAAAAATCAATTAACTCAAATGGGGGGATGTCAGAATGTTCTACTCTGTACCACAGCTCAAACAAAGCTGCCAGCAGTTTTCAGTTTTAGAAGTTGAGTAAATGGAATATTTAACTTTTTTTTACATTTGCCCCTATGTACTTGATAGGGAAAGGATATCCATGATCCAAAGATATTCAGCAGAGGCTGATTCCAGACAGCTCTTCTCACCGTGAGAAATGCAAACATTGAATGGTTTTTAGACCTGTTGCTGCATTCAGTGCTCACAGGAGGGCTGAACAGTGAGAGCAGTATCGAGTCAGACCCACTGTGGGGAACACGTAACACCAACCCCTTTCCTGGGTCACTGCTAAAGCACTGCTTCTTGGCTAAGGTGCAACATCCCTGCTCTCCTGGTTGGCACCCCTTCAGCAGAAGAGCACACAAACATTTTTAGTGCTTGGAGCACTTAGCATTTAGATTGAAATAGGAGAAAGCAATTTACCTTTGCCTACTATTGCCACACGGTAAAATTACACTGACCTTGGCAGCATCTTTTGTTTGCCTGGAGCACTCTGAATTCAGGGAGACGTTGGCTGGATGATGAGCACAAATTAATTGCCATCATGGTTAAAATGAAACACCTGAATGAAAGCTAAGGGAACATCTTTAACTGGATTCCTCAAACCGGACTCACAAATAGAGCTCAGTATCTGAGGAAACCCTGGCTTTCAGTTAAGATCATTTCAGATGAAAAAAATCTTCTTTCTGATCATGGGCTGCTCTTCATACAGCATCCAGAAGGACTTGTTTGCTCCAGAGGCAGAACAGCACAGATATTTTCCTGGTATAAATGCAAAATAGGCCAACATGCCCAGTGATGTATGGAAACCTGTGTTGTAGAAAGCCAATTTCCAGATAAGAATTTCATTTCCTGTAGTCAGGAACTATTCAATAAGTGGAGGTGAAAGAAATTGAAAGAATTAAAATAATTGCATTTAAGCTTCTTTTTTCTTCTCCAGATACCCCATTATCTAATCTCTTGCATTTCTAATAAGCAGTGATCAGGCACCTAGTTTGTCCATGGCTGATGTTCTACAGAAGAATTTCAACTAAAAAACAATAAAGTAAACCTTCTATCACAAATTCTTTCAAAATGTGATTCAATATGCGTTGCTGTAGAAGTCATTTGGTTTTTACAGAAAGGGGTGATGAAAATGTGTGCATCAGACCTGAATTAACTCCCTTACAGGTGGGCTTTTGCAGGCAAAAAACAACCCACCTGGGTTTTTAGCCAAAGATTTTTGCCTGAAAGCTGATATTTCTAAGTTGCCTTTCTTGTAGAAGGAACAACAACAACAGAAAAGCCTGAGGTACCCAGGAGCCTCACCAAGGAAGAGAAGCACAAGCAGACACTGTAGCCAATAGAACCATGAATGGCAGGATTACTCCTGACTTCTGTCTTGGTTTGGCAGAACAGGAGTAAAAACCTGAAGTATGAAGGAGCTTCACCAAGGGAAAAAAGCAAGAGCAACTTTTGGAAGATCATCGAATCATTAAAGTTGGAAAATAATTTTGAGATCATCAAGTCCAACCATCAACTTAGCATTACCACCATGCTCATCGTTAAATTATGTTCTCAGGTGTAATATCCACACGTTCTTTGAATGCTTCCAGGGATGGTGACTCCATCACTTCCCTGGATAGCCTGTTCCAATTATTTATAAACCTTTCCACAATTTTTTTCCCCTAATATCCAATCTAAACCGCCCCTGGCACAGCCTGAGGCAATTTCCTCTCATCACATCACTTGTTACCTGGAGAAGAGGCTGACCCACCTGGCTACACCCCCCTTTCACGTCACTGTAGAAAGCAACAAGGTCTCCCTGGAGCCTTCTCCAGCTGCTCCCCATAAGACCTGTGCTCCAGACCCTCCCCCTGCTCCATTGCCCTTCTCTGGAAACTCTCCAGCACCTCAATGTCTTTCTTGCAATGAAGGGCTCAGACTGAACACAGGGTTTGAGGTGTGGCCTCACCAGTGCCAGGTACAGGGGGGAAATCCCTGCCCTGGTCCTGCTGGCCACACTACTGCTGATCCAGGCCAGGTTGACATTGGCCTTCTTGGCCACCTGGGCACACCCTGGCTCATGTTCAGCTGCTGTCAACCAGCATCCCCAGATCCATTGCCTCCAGGCAGCTTTCCAGCCTCTCTGCCCCCAGCCTGTAGCACTGCTTGGGACTGTTGTGACTCAAGTGAAGGACTTGGCACTTTGAGATCCTGCTGTGTTTTTGCTATTCAGGGAAAGAGAAGAATGCACACACTTTTCTCTCTGAAAGAACTATTTTCTTCTTTCCAGTCATTTAGAGCTATGAATGCCCTTCTAAGGAGGGGGAATGAAAGGAACATTAAGTCTAAAGAGTGATTTAAGAAAAACATAACTTTCAGAAGGACAATTTTGGCATTACTAAGTTTATAACATGCTTTTAAATTTAAGAATGGTTAATGAGAAGTTCTCCCTTCTCACTTTATGAAGAGACATAAAGGAGGTGTACTGTGAAAAGAAAAACCTCAGGAAGTTAGAGTCAGAACAACATACAACCTGTTAAACTTGCATGAGCTAGAAGTTGCAGGTTTTCCCCATCATTTGAAGGAAAGGAACAATTTTTTACTGAAATTCTGAACAGAGATTGAATCTGGTATGTGGTTTAGTTTTATTTTATATGAGAAGTCTTAACTTTTCAACCAAGTAAAAAATACAAAGAAATTACTATTTTGTGGGTTAGTACTCTCTGAGTTTAAATGAAATATTTCATGTTTCCATTGTGAGCCTATACTCCTTCACAAAATAAATGTAACTTTTCAGTTAAAAAAAAAAAAAACCTGTTAAAATACAGACCCTTTATCATCACCACCACCTCCAGCAGCATCCATTGCTCTCTCCTTGGCTAAGGAGACTCCCTGTCTAGGAGACTGTTCAGCCTTAAGAGCAGGAACTCTTCTGCCCCCTCTGCCAGGCTGCTAGAAGGAAGACAGGTAAACAGGCACCTCTGATCCACTGGACACGAAGGGACAGGAGGCTGCCATGGGTTCACAGAAGTCAGTTCTGCTGCCACAAAGCCTCTTACTCAGCCCGCTTGATTGCTAACACGGAAAGAGAAAGATGCAGCAGAAGAGAGTTCAAGAATACTTAGTTGAGGAGCTGGTTATTATTTAGCCTTTTGCAGAATGATTGCAGTTGATCACCTGCACAAAAATGTGAGGGAACATAAATCTGGAATTTGTGAATTCATCTGTTGTGTTTTGACAGGAGAGAGGCTTTTGGCAGACAGTTAGTGGAAATAAACTCTCTCTCCAGGGCTCAGAGCCATGTTGCAAGTGCTGGAGAGTATTTATGCCCTCTCATCCACTCTTTTCAGAGAGGCTGCAGTTCAACCAGCTGCAGGGCTCTGAAACAGAAGTGTTGCTTAGCAAGACAGAAAAGTCCATCCACCTGACAGACAGAACTGCCAAATATTTTTTTGCCCTGAGAAGTTTTGGGCATAGGCTCTTCTCAGGTGCTTTAGGAGAATGTAGACACAAAACCTCAGTAACTGATGTTAGATCAGTTCTAATCCTTGATGCCATCAGTTTGGTTTCTTCCATGGGAAGATTCCAACCTTTTGGAGAAAAGAACACCAATACAAAAATGGAAGTACTTTTCAGTTTAATTAAATCTGTGACTACTGAGCAACATCCTTAGTACCACAGAGCAGTATCACTGATGAGGGAACATTGAAAGCTTGCCAAGCTTAGGTCAATTAGATAACTAGCCCAAGCACAGCTGCTAATCTGAATCACTCCATGACTAGTTTTAACCACTTGAGACTGAAAATGAAGCTCAGTATTTAATACAAACAGGCATTCCCATGTGATTTACCATATTTTTTTCTTCCATGAAGAATGGAAATTCCCATTTCAGTATCTGTTTCCATTAAAATATGAATAATACCTTAAAAAAAAATGAAGAGAGAGAAAGGTTTGGCTCAATTTAAGTTTAAGTTTTAAATAAACTCTCTGTAGGGTGTGGAGCTCTGATGTCCACAGGAGTTGTTACAGTAAGATATAAGATAGTGCCAATAAAGAACTTCAAGTATTCAAACTACACTCTCTATAAGCCCAAAGAGAAACAAAGTGGGAAGGTGGAGTGGATTCAAAAGGCTAAGGCTGGGATTGGCCTATTTGGCCTCAAAACAAGAGATCTAAGGATAATTTCTAACAGTGGAGTTTGAGTACCTGGTCTGGGCCCCTTAAAGGGGCCTAAGCCTTTATGCAAACATCATCTGTTGCTGTTTTAAATCTTCTGATGGGATGAGCACGCTGTGGATTGGGCTCTGACCAGTGGGCTGGCTTTCAAGGCTTAATGCTTGCCAGCAGCCTCTGGGTGAGGCCAGTTCATCTTGCTGTAAGGAGAGGTTTCTTTACACTTGACAACAGTATGTTATTCCTGAGTTTTATTACATGTTTATCCTGCAGGCTCAGCAGCCCCTGGGTGGACTCCTCATGTCCCTGGGTGAGAAGGAGCACCCTGCACTCCTAGGCATGTAAACTGCTGGCAGAAGAGAGGGACCCCAGGCCATTACCACCTGGAGGAAGCTGCCAGGAGTTCACAGCATCAGGCAGGGGGCTGGGGAAGGGAAAAGCTGGGTAAGTGCATGGGTAGTGTTCTCCAGGCAGGCTTAGACATTTCAGCAACTCTGCAGAGCAGCTGCCCCTTCTTTTTGTTGTGTTTGCCCAACAGAGCCCCGTGTCTCTCCCCTCTGGCTTTATACCCAGAGCCATCCTTTCTGCATGGCAGTGGGAGAGGCAGACAGGGATGGAGGCGCAGGGGTGTGAGCACATGTGTGGTGCAGGGTGTGGTCCTGCTGGTTTGGGCACTCACACAGGAACACCCAGCCTAGGATGGGACTAAACACCCTGATTGTGTGTGTAGCTGGCAGCTCAAAGGCACACAATCAATGATCACACCCACTCAAGCCAAAAACTGAGCTAGCTCAGGATGATCTTTCTGTAGGATGCCTAGTGAAGGATAAGAGCAGGGTGAACACACAAGGCATTTCCTCCAGATACCCAAAATTGTGCTTTCACAGTTTCAAGCTATTTACTGTAAGGAACTTCCTGGGATAGATGTGGTTTTTTGCATTCACTAGCTTCCAAAAGCTTTCCCATCTGTGAGTGTCTCTAATGTCCTCTGAACTTGTAATGGCTCCTTGTAGCTCTGTGTCAGACTGCTTTCACTGAATTGTCTCTCTTCTAGACTGAAACACTCTGTCCTAGTAAAGTCATAGCCTACACTGAAGATTTCTGTATCTAATCAGATATTGAAGCTGCTTGTACTTTTTACTTTACCCTGAACCTTCCTTGGTTTTGCTGTACCATTTTTGAGATGAGAAGACCCAAACCCCACAGACTAATCACAACATGGGTGAGTCATGAGTTTGCACACTAGCAGATTGTTCTTCCTTCTTTTATTCTTTATTCCTATCCTTCTATGCCCTAGTACTTTATTTGAGGTTGGTGTTTTTGACCACTACTGAGTGCTGAGGTGGCATACTCATGGATCTGCAAAACAGGTCCCAAGATCTTGCTCCTGACTGCTGACAGTCATCTCACAGCATGCCATTTTGCCTGTGAAACTAGCATTGCTTTTTCTCCCCTATGTATCCCTTTTTATTTATCTACTCTGCATCACATTTACCATGTTATTGTCTTGTCACTAGGTCTCATTAAAGTACTACTAAAGCCTTACTCTTAAAGTCAGCCCTTGTCCTTAACAATATAAATATTTTGCTGTTGTCAACAAACTTTCCCCTCTGTTCACTGCCTTTCCCAGGTTGCTTATAAATACTCTGACAGCAAGGGTTGCACTACACAGCACTGCAGAATTACTCTGGTACCCTCCTCTGCTCACTATCTTTTAAATATCTTTTTATTATGCAATTGCTTTCTTTCTTGTGGTAGGGAAGTCCTTGGACTCCCTTAAAAGCCTGTAGTGGGGAATCAAGGAATGAGTTTGCTGAAAGCATTTAGATATCCAAGTAGACTGTATCAACTGAATTGCTCTTATCTGTATGTACATTGATCTTGTCAAACAACTCCAATCTGTAAAAATGGAAAAGGTCATGCTGACTCTTCCCAAGTAAATCAAATTTATTGAAGTGTCAATGAATTTTGTTCTTCATTATATTATGTACTAATTTGCCTAGTGCAGATTTCAGACTTCCAGGCCTGTTCTTTCTCATATTTCCACCATCTTCCCTGGAACCTTTGCTAAAGAAAGTTGGCCAGGCATTTGATAGTTCATGACAACTCTTTGGATATCAAGGGGGTTTTAAGAATAGAGTTATAATCTGCTACTCACTCATTTTGCTATTTCATCCCTGAGGTCTGTTGAAACTCCTGGCTGATATCATCTGGGTTTTGGCAATCTGTTACTCTTCACTTCAGTGCTCCCAGACCTGGTTCCTGGGCACAGCTATTTCAGACATATTTTGCTAACGGAGTCACCTCATTCCAAAATGGTTTCTGATGTGAGAATCTACTCTTCAACAGTGAACAGAGTGATGCAAAAGATTTGTTTATTTTCTCTAATAGCTGTATTTTCTCTGAGTGCTTCCTTCAAACTCTGGTGATCAATGGGCTCCACTGATTTTCTGGCAAGTTTCCTGATCCTGATGTTCAGGAAAAAGAGATTTATTGCTAGTTTTGATTCCTTTTGCTAGAAACTCATCAAACCCCTTTTTGGCTGTCAAATTGTCATTGTGCATGTAATCTTCCAGAGTGTCTGTTACTTTCTAATTTATTAATTTGGATCCAACTTCAGCTGTTTGAAGGATTTGCAGTTATTCTTCTAATAACGTCCCTTATCTCGTCGTTTTCAAAGCTACCATGTACTGCCCATTTTCAAGCCTACTTCATGAATAATGTGCACTGGCCTTGTGCTTTCAGCACAGCATCCTTTAGCAGACTTCATGGCTTCAGGAAATAATTAATTTTCTTTGTTGTCTCATTTTGTTTCTTTTAAAAAAAATTCCTCATTTGCATACATTTCTCCTCCAAGCCAACTCCATAATTGCCTGTTTTCTGATCAGTATCCTTAAGCAGTTCCTCCATGCAGTAGTTATTGACTGTTTCATATTACATTCTTGCACAATATCTGGACCATTTGCGGGTAAATTATTGAAGTTTGGTGTTTGTTCCTGCCCTTCCTGCCTCTCTGGCATCTTGGAATTTCCCCATATTCTGCAGCTGGTGTCCACATCCTGGTCACAGAGGCAGTGTCACACACAATGTTCTTCCCCTGCTATAGTGGTAACACCATATTAGATCTGTAATTTCAATCTCCACAGATTTTATGTTTCATACTGATGGGGTAATTTGTTGATTTTATTGATTCTAGCATGGCCTACCCTTACATTACAGTATCCCACTTACCATTCTCTTTCCATTGTATTTCTGATGCCTGTTACGTTGATGCCTTCACTTAGGCTACACATGCCTGTTCTTTTACCTTTTTTCTTAACCAGGCATTAAATGTTCTGTCTTTCTGCCTCTCCTTCCCTGGCAGACGTGGGTTCCAGGAGCATTTCAGAGACATCTACTGTAGAAATCCTGATTGTCAGCACCCCAGAGCTTCAGCTTCACCTCTAGCACCTTGCATCACCTCTCTCCCACTCTCCCTTCTCCTTGCCTTTCCTCTCCTACGGTACTGCTATCCACATGGACCAAAACCATCTGGTGCTCTGCTGCACTTCTTAGGAGCTGATCAAGGCTCTTCATTAAGTCCTCTCCCTCTCTGCTGGATGCTATGTCCACATAGGTTCTGTGGTTTCCTAAACAGATTTTCCTGTCTGGGTGATCCCAATGACCTGCCCCAGCTTTGTCCAAGCACAGTGTTGCATCTCCTGTGACTGCAGGCTTTGGGTGCTGTCTGCACAGCATTCCAACAGCTGCAGAAATCAACGGGGCCAAGGGCACCCCAGGTCAGAAACTCAGCTGCACCCAGGGCACTTTCAGGAGCCTGTAGGTACTTGGTGTGGATCTGTCAGTGGAGTACCTTGCTAACAGCACAACTGGCTAGCTCTGACCCCTGGGAGGGGGGCTATTCAGGTGTAGAAAATTAAGCAGTTGCACAGGAGTTTGTGGGATTTGGGTCTGGATGCGTGCATTTAAGGCAGGGCTTTGCCTTCCTCTCTTCTGTTAATTAAGCAGAACGACTCCAGCAGCTCAAGTAAACATGTGGGATTTTAATAAAATGCACAGTTACAGAGCTGATTATTGGGATGCTAGCAAATACCATGTAAATCTTTTCACACATTTCTCTGACTCAGTATTTTCCCCTCATTCAGTTTTCCCTGGCAGAGGGACGGGAAGTCTAGGCAGGCTGATCACAACAGAAACATTACTGAGAGCGACCGAATGCTTTGCGTAAATTTCCATATGCAAACTCTGTGTAGAAGGCAGGGAGAGACATAAGGAAGTGGTAATCAGTTTTGCTAGCACCTTTGCTTTGTCTTACATGGAGCTGCTCGTACTGGTAACACTGAAATTGGCTTTAAACACGAGCTACCAGGCGAGTTGTTGGTCCTGCAAGCTGTAGTAATTTGTGTTCATTTGATTAGCTCAGTGTTGGTGTTGTCCTGTGCACGCTGCTGACCAAGCCACGTAATCTCCTCCCTAGGGGTGCCGTAGCACTCCGAAGTCCTGTGATGAGATTGTGCAGAAAGCATTAACCTTCTTTGTCTGACCCTTTTATTTGCACTCACCGCAGGCTTTCTTTCATCTCCACTGTTAGATCAAATAAAAAAGGAGGAAAAAAAGCATTTCATTGGCTAGTCTGCTGGCACATGTGTCTGACGTGAGAATAAATTCTTATAAATGCACAAGGGCTCAAATACCGTGAGTTAGTTTTAAAGACAGTGTTCAGGGTTTAGCAGCCTGATTCCCACTGACATTAATGGAAGGCATGAGGCTAAATCACACTGCATTGCTTTCAGATCTGACCCCAGAAGACATTTCCTGATGGGAAGGGAAGCAGCCTGAGAAATAAAAGTTTACAAAGCCAGAGAGCTGAAATAATTGGATAAGAACTAGGAGACACAGGTGCAAAACTGAATGAATTACGATTCTGATAAGCTTGCGTGTAAGCAATAAATCCCTAAGACGAGAACAGTGCCAACATTTATGTATTTTTACTCAGTGGAAAATGTTATAGGTTTGACCTCATTTTTATTTACCAGATCTGAAGATGCTGATGTTCTCTGACAGCGAACACTGAGTGACAGCCCGCAAAGCCTACAAGCTGCAGAGCACACAACCTCCCAGCAGGTGGCTTGGGCAGAGCAAACCAGGCTAGGGCTTTGGGGAAAAAGAACTTAAAATAGCTACAAAAGAGTCTCAGACAGTTCATTCATGGCTTATTGATGCCACAGATCCTACTTACATATTATGGTCTGAGGCATAAGGCAAAAGATTTTTCCCAACCCTGAGTCCTGCATCAATATTGCATGATGGCTCAGTTTAAAGTATTAGGAATTTTTGTCTTTTATGACTTTGAGTCAGCAGTGTGATGCCAGTTTACATAGCTGGGCATCTAATATGCAAGATTTGGAAGATGGATTTGGCCTTCACCTGGGGATTGGTGAGAGGGAATGGATCCCATGGAGAGAACAGGCAGCAGAGGCTGGATTTTTGTGGCATGCAGCTCAGGGAAGTGAAAAGCACTAGCACGCACCCACTGCAGGAGATCTCATGAGCTGACACAAAGACAGTTCTTTGAGGCTGACAGTAACATTTTCAAACTGCTGTTGGAAATTATTAGCTCAAGTTTCTCAAGTTCCTTCAGTTCTGCTCCTGTGTCACTGGGAAGGTTTTTAAAATAGAACACCTTAGGTTTAGGGAGGCAGCCTGGTGGAAGAGTGAGACAGTAAAAGTGGGCAGGAGACTGGTTTTTCAAAACAAACAAGCACAAAATCCTTTCTTCCCTCTGTTCTTCCCACACAATTTTCTGAAATACTATATTGTTTTGATAATTTGTAATTTGCAGCAAACCACAAGAGGCATTGCCAGCATAAAGTAAGCAAAATCCTAGGATCCAAAATATGAGCAAGTCACCATAAAAGTGATGGAGCCAAGAAGAAAAATTGTGTTTTGGAAAATGAACAAAACAATAATGAAGACCAGACCTAGACTACTAACGTTTGTGAACTGGGTTGCAAACAAAAAGTATCATCAACTGTATAAGTCAGGAAGCCAACAAGAAGTATCCAGAGAAGGATGTACAGAAGATTACTCAAAATGGTAGAGTTTCTCTCTTCCAGCCAGAACAACAAATGTAACAATTTCCAGCAATTCTGAAATCCTGAAATACCCCAGCAATCCTGGGAAAGACCAGTGCCTTGTATGAGCTCTGCATCAGAGGGAAGGCTGCATGCCACAAAGTGGGCAAAACACCTGCTAGATCATAAAACCAACATTTGCTGCAGAGTTGAATGGTATGAGAGAAAATTAAACTGTTTGATGAGCTTCCTCTTCAGCAAGGGCCCATGTCACTCTGTCCTTCTCTGGTTAGGTGCTTAGGTGGGAAAACACACAGGGTTTATGCACGGCTTCACCTGATGCAATAACTGAGTTTCAAGGACAATGTTGCTCACACTTAAGGAAGAATGTCTCTCGTCAGCTGTGGGAATGCTTAGTAGAATATAAAAATATCCTTTTAAGCTGCAGCCACACGGGCTTGATCACTGTAATTATGGGTAATGGAATGGCTGTGGATCCTGCTCTATGTTTAGTCAGAATCAGGGCATTAATGTTTTAGACAAAGATAGGATCTGATTTCTCTTCCCAGAGAGGCTCCTCATTCTTCTCAACTGAGCAACCATAACATTCATATTCATATACTACATTTCTTCTCCAAAACATTGCCCTTGGTCTTGCTAGTTCTGTATGAAAATTGCTTGTGCTCTCCTAAAATTCCCCCAAAATTTCCTACCCTAATTACAAGTGTGATCTGGAAAGAAGCACTGCCACAGCAAATGTAAACAGGGTCAAGGCAGAGCTGAAAAGCAAAAGTGACATACCTAATCAAAAGGGAGACCTTTCTAGTCATAAGCTGTTTGTGGAGGCTCTGCCAAATCCAAGAGCAGTGTCTGATTTGACCTCTTATGTTAATAGCCTTAGTATTTCCAGCCTTTTTCTGACACTTGTCTCTGGTGCATCTGCTGTAAGTGGTTATCCGTTTAAATGAGCATTTTTTACTTGGAGTGGATTTGGTTTCATTCTTATATAAAAAAGTAGCTCTTTCAAAACAACCAGGAAAAAACTCGGGAAAAAACCTCTGTGTGGCAGGAGTCCCAAAATTCATCTCTGAAAACACACAGAGCTGCACTCTTTTGAAAAGTGCCAGTTCTGTGAAACCCTTGGCAGTCCCTGCAGGGCACCAAGTGCCCTCAGTTCTCAGCATAGTACTTACAATTTAAAGCTGCTCAGGAGGCTGCAGGATGAAGCTACCAGTGCTAAAAAATATGCCCCACTTCTTGCCCGTCCACATACCCAACATGTCAGTGCTGCAGTCATTAAAGAATTACAGGCTTTCACAGAAGGCATGATCTTATACCCTTGGGATTAAATCTGGTGCTTAGCCTTATTTTTCAAACAGAAAGATAAAACACATCCACAATAAAACAGATTAGCAGAGAAAATATGGGGTTTCTAAAATAAATGGCAACGTAAAGAAACAATAAAGCAATGCACAGCTCACTGGTGGATTTTCTGCTTCTACAGTGACACCAACCAAGAAATTGCATCTGGTGATGACATCTGTGTGTGTTCAGTGGTTATTTATTCCACTCAAGAACAATTAGCTGTGTAGTCATTCTGAAATTACTTTCTTATCGAGCATGAGGATGTTGTCTTGCTTTCTAGGGATGAAGAACTCAATTTTGCAGGGGCTGAGAGGCCTCCTTTCTCCACAAGTTTACCTGATGGTGGCTGAGTATGCTTAGCACATCACAGAAAAGCATTTCCCTTCCAGAGAGTGAAATCCTGACTCTTTTGAAGTTAATGGGAGTTCTGCCATCAATATGGCTAAGATTTCTTCCATGGTCTGTAAGACAGATCTGCCTGCTCTCTGCATGTGTATTGTTTGACACTCTGCTGGCCTTGGCCACTGTTATGATGCATATAAAACCACTTGTGTCTTGGACATTACCATATTTTATAATGATAACAAAGAACTCTTTTTATTTCTAAGACTTCCTATAAAATAAAAACATCCAACAAGCCTAAGCTCATCTTCCATTCACAACCCCCTTTGAAGGGTGGAAAAATGAGGGGGAGAATTTTTGTGATGATTTAGGCATCAATGATCTGCCAGCCAGCTCTGATGTGCCTTGCAGAAGGATTGGTCCAGTTGGAGAAGGAATCACATTCATCTGAACATGTATAAACATAAACAGTGCTCAGAAGCTACTGCCCAGTTTCATATCCTGCCATCCCCCTTCCACATATTGAATTAGTGCATTTTTAATAGCATCTCTGTTCATTTAATAAATTTAAATTTCAATTACGGACCACTAACAATTAGTCATACGGACTAGATTTGACAGATGGGCCTCATCCATGGTTGATTACACTAAAAATGTTATGTGAGTCTATTTTTAAAATACTATTATTCTAATATCCTTGCTGCATGCAAATAGATGAGAAGTTCATAATATATTAATGAGAAATTTGACTTTCTGATAATATTGCAATTTGCACAGAGTATGAAGTTTATATTATAGAAGGGTTCATTATTGTTTCCTATTATCTGGGGTTCTTTAGTAAAAATTATGGAAATGTTTCAATAAAGATATGTAGCTCAGCGTGATAATTTATTTAGTCTTATTTCTCTACATGGGCTTGATTTAAAATATCAAACCAGAAAATGTATCCAAGATAGACAAATACTTGCATGGAACACGGCAAGGGTGTGCCTGAATCAAGTGAGGGGTTTTATATTTGCCTTTGACTCCCTTGGATATCTGATATTTTAAAATTTAGCCTTGAATGGATAGCTATTAAAAATATATCTGGTGATGAAAACAAAGGCTCCTCCCTCCCTCCCAACATGAAATGAGTAAGTTGTATATGTTGTTCCCTTTGAAATGCTCATGTAGACTAAATAAATGGAGGACTTTATATTCCTTCAAAAGGACTTTAACTAAGATTTAGATAGTCAAAAATATTTGTATACTCTATCTATATTTTTTAGCCTCTGCGATTCCCATCTAGTCAAAGAGAATAGGGGAAAGTGATCACAAAAATGTTACATAGAGGAGCACGTTTGAATGGCATTAGATTTCTGATTTCTATTCTCATGTTCTTTCAACTCTATTTACAAATGCTTCTTTTTGTAGATGGCTAGAAAACTGAATTATAATGTCATGATATGAGGACTGATTCTCACAGAAAGCAATCTTTCTGTAAAAAAAGCACCTCTTAAAAAAGAGATTTATTTGCTTTTCTTGAAACTTCAGGAAAAAAAAATCCTGTATTAAAGACAAAAAATGTAGGAGAAATTCCTGTTGAGGAACACCAATGAGAAAATCAGGAAAGAGCATATCAGATAACACAAAACTGCCCAAGAGAACCACTGACCTTAAAAGATTTAAGTTACAATCAGAAAAATTAAGGAGAAAGGGCAATTTGAATCTGAGATGTAAAAATAACTTAATTCAATTACACCCTGTGTTTCATATTTATGGCACAAACCTTTGTCTTTTTCATTTATTTGTACTAGTTTAGTATCTGGAGAGCCAGTTTGTCACTGATAGTCTCTGATGGCTATGAAAGATGAAATATAGATGGAGTACAAATATCAGGCCAGAACTTCAGGCTTACAATATATATAGCACTTCTGCAACTCCAGAGTAATAGAAAGGGCCATAAAGCAATTTAAATGATCTCCTGAGGAGCATTTCCATCCCAGCAGGACCCTGGGTGACAGCTCCTGCCGCAGAGCAGCAGGGTGAGGAGGAGGCAACATGATGTAAATGTTGCTCCAGGTCAGTGACCCCTTGCTTTTCAACAGCCCCCTTAGGTGTGACCACAGCTGGGGCTGTTCCCGGGCCAGTATCTTGATGGTATCCCTTGGGAACACCAAAAGAAAGGAGTAAAGAGAGTGGAAAGTCCCTCTCTCTGCTCTCTCTTGCATCTGGTGCTGTGCCGAGTGCAGCTTAGCTACAGGGGTGGTGACAGGCCAGTGTGTGTAACTCTATTCAGAAAGAAACCATGGTTGGTAATTCTGTTAAATCACTTTATCCCTGAGTAAAGCAAACATCAGAGTAGATTTTTGTATTCTTATTTCTACAGTTTTCTTGCTTGGCTGACAAAATAAATAAAATTTATATGCCTGTCTGTCCATCTGAATCTATGTGGGTTTTCATGTTTAAGCTGGCTGCATTCCCTGGAGTAAATGCCATGTTGCCATTAATCACTATGTGACGATGTGTCCTAAAAACAGTGTCTGTGTATGTGGCAAGAGAAGAGCTGCATACCACTCTGGAATTATATGCTGAATTCACTCATGAATGCATGGCTCACAAAAACCTCTCTTTCAGGAGGGGGGAAAAAGCAGCATATGAAGGCAGCTCCAGGAGTGTTCCCAGGGCAGTGTTTAACCCGTGATTTGCTCAAAATCCCTCAGAAGTTCTTCATTCTGCTCCAGAGGAAGAATCTGTGCTGTTGCATTACCGACTGCAAATTTTAACTAGTTTGAACCATGGGCGAAGGTTAAGCCCTCGTAACTGCTGAGGCAGCTCCGGGCTGATCCGGGGCTGACACGCTCCAGTTAGCTGGAGGTCCAGCGCCGTGCTGAGCTCTTGGTAAACAGCTCTCAGCCAGTCCACAGGGCAGAAATCATCAG
This sequence comes from Chaetops frenatus, assembly GCA_013400775.1. NCBI lineage: Eukaryota > Metazoa > Chordata > Aves > Passeriformes > Picathartidae > Chaetops > Chaetops frenatus. Next base: position 125,479 of record VZTR01005689.1, on the reverse strand, counting down.
CCTCACTGCAAAGAGCACAAAACATCCAGCTAAGAGGTCAGCTGCTTCTGGTTCCTCGACACCTCTTGGCTAACCGTTCTGAGAAGGGCTCCTTTTTGCAGCCTGAAGTGCTATATTCCATATCCAGCCTCAAGAAATGCCTGCCTGCTTGCAGTCTCTTTGATGACAGACACATGGACCAGCTGTCCTTGCCTGGGAGGAGGCCCTCATGCCCAGGAAGCCAGGGAGGTTGGGATGCCCTGTGTGTTGGGGTCCCTGTCACCCCCTGTGGGGCACCTGGGGTTCTCTGAGGCTGTGTAGGTGATCCGAGGAAATCCCAGGGGCTCCACACCACAACTGTTTCTCTCATGTCTTGGTGCAGAGTTTGGAGCAATCTCACGTTATTCTAGATGTAAATGTTCCTGTTACCATTCTCCACTGGACAGATTTGCGCATTTTAAATTAGCCAACCTACAAAATACAGACTTGCACTAAAAAGTAAGATGATAAAATGACAGAGAAGGAAATAATTGTAATGCTCCTAAGAAGTGCTGAATTGGTTATAATGGATAAAATACTGGAATGGTCTGCCCAGGGAGGTGGTGGAGTCACCATCCCTGGATGTGTTTAGAAAAAGACTGGATATGGCAGTTGGTGCCATGATCTAGTTCAGGTGTTAGGGCATGGGTTGGACTTGATGATATTGAAGGTCACTTCCAGCCAGGACATTCTGTGAAATTCTTGCTTCGGCTTGCAATTATGAGACAGAAAGCAGTGCTACATGCATGTTTGAAGTCTGAAAAAGTGTAGAAGTACAAAGTTTATTTTCTAGCTTCAATCCAAATACACCACCATGAAACACGATACAGAACTCATGCTGCTTTATGCTGCAGGCCATTGTTATTCCTGTGGGCGAGATATGGGAGATATATGATATTTATATAATTTTAAACTATGGACTCTCCCTCAGCCTGTATCCTGTGGGGCTGCAAGATGGATCTTTTAAGGGATTTTCCTTTCACGCTTCTCCTCTGTCTTTCTAGTCTTCCTCACAGTACATCTCTGTGGGGAGCACACAATCCAGCTCAGGGTTTTTTTCTGTGGCAGCTCTGCAGAAGCAAAGAGGAAAGCAAAGAGGAGGCCCTGGGAGAGTTAATTCTGTGTCAAGCAGCATTAGCTGTGGCTCTGATTTCCAGTCAGAAATCCCTGGGGTTGGCTGAGGTCAGTGCTACAGACAAGGGTTGGTCTCCTGATCTCTCTCCCGCCTCACTGATTACCCCAGGCCCACAAAATACCTTGGGGCATCTTCTTTTTTATCCAGATGGCGGAGGGACTGTGCTGTGGAGGAATGATGGTCTCTGCCATTGCCCCAGATTATGTCAGGCTTTCATCTCTCCCACTCCAAGTCAGAGGGAACAGTGTAATACTGAGGCTCACAGTACAGTACTTCTGGAAAAGAAATCACTTTTTTTTCTTCCACATGCTTTTTCTAGTTGTCATGGTTTAACCCAAGCTGGCAATTAAATATCACACAACCACTCACTCACTCCCCCTTCCCAGTGGGATGGGGCAAAGACTCAGAAGAGTAAATGTGAGGAAACCCTTGGGTTGACAAAAAGACAGTTCAATGGGACAGAGTGAAAGAGAACAATAATAATGAAGATAATGATGATGATCATAATAGTAATTATAATAATAATGATGGTGATGATGATGATGATGATGATGACAGCAAGAACAACAACATCAGAACAATTAGTTTACACAAAACAAGTGATGCACAGTGCTATTGCTCACCACCCACAGACTGATGCCCAGCTAGTTCCTGAGCAGAGGTCCCTGGGCAGCTTTCCCCCACAGTTTGTATGCTGAGCATGTTGTCATATGGTATGGAATATCCCTTTGGCCAGTTTGGGATGGACATCCCAGCTGTGTCCCCTTCCAACCTCTTGTCACCTCTGAGTGACAGAGTACGAGAAGCTGAAAAGTCCTTGACTCAGTATAAAACCCACTTAGCAACAACTGACACCATCAGTGTGCCATCAATGTTATTTTCATACTAAATTCCAGACATTATACCAGCTACTAGGGAGAAAATTACTCTATCCCAGCCAAAACACTAATATTTCTTGGGTTTTTTCAATGTTATTAAATATATTGATATGTGAGACAGTTGGAACAGACACGTTTCCCTGTATGAATCCTTGTATTTGGTATCACATGAGTTGTTATGTCCCTCCTTCCCCATGAAGCTGCATGGCTGCATTTAAGGTTTTTCCTCCTGCAGCTCTCTTCTGTTAAAATCAGCACTCCTAAAGAACTATTCCAGCTGAAAAAACCCGAACAATGTTTGCCACAGAAGCAGACAGGAATACAGACATTTCTCTTCAGTCTGCACTGGGGAAGCTGCAGGGTTTTCCAAACCCTTTCTCTGACCCAGTATCCACGAGTTTTGCCACTTCAAGAGCCTGCAGCTCTTGAAGCTCTCACTCACTGATGACAAAAGACATTTCATGGTCACCTGATAACCTTGTTTTTATATGCACATTGCTTTTAAAAGTGATTGACGGTTCAAGCTCAATCCAACGTTTCCAACAGCAGCCTCTTATGATTACTCTAACCACTCTGTTAAATCCCAGGCTTTTCTTAAATCCTGGGAATTGACAGCAATCTAAATACATGAATATTAACCTCGGGTCACTAGGGCTTAAGTTTTTGCAATGCACAAGTCTTGCATTAGTACATTGTTAATTTTACTGATAAATGGCAGTAAAACATAACCTGATTCTGTTTAATTGTAATTATTATCCTTCTGGTTGGATGTGGAACTTACACAGTACAAAAAACACCTTTTAGAACACTAGTTTTATTAATGCAAAGTGGGACACTCCTATGTCCTGAAAATATGATGTCTTGTGTGTGGTAGGAATTTCTCTACAGAAATGAATAATTTTTTTCTGAAAAAAAAATGGCCACATTATCTGTTGTATTAACTCTGGTGGAGTCATACAGTAAGGAAACTACTAACATTTTTCCTCTGAAGGTCATTATCCCCCCAGACCACAGAAATGCAATTTCAGACGCTCATTCCTTCTATTGTGCCAAGAATGGGCAATGGTTTTGAACCACAGTGACCATGAGGTAAAATTTATGAGACATTCAAAACAGTCTTCAAAACTCTGAAGTTATCATTCTACCTGTTTAACAAGAAACATTTTCTATGTCTCAGGACAGGAATACAAAAAGATTGAAATAAACATTGCAGTTTTGCTTTTAATATCAAATTAATAGGAAAATTACTATTTTTCATTCCCTCACAGTTATCTTGTTGTGTAGACATGGAAGTTTTCAATGTGATACTGAATTTTATTTCCTCCTATAGTAAAATCTGTTTCTGAGTTATCTCAGCAATGTCCAATTCTGTGGGAAAAATTTGTGATCTACACTGGTGACACAAACAGAGCTCTGCAGTGTCCATTTCTTGCTATCTGCTAGAAATGGACAATTAAATTGCCCTGACAATACCCAGGTGCTTCTTTTCAGGAGCAGAAAATTGTATTCTTCCCAGGAACTACTCGGTTTACTTTTCATCAAATGAGAAGGATTTTTACTTTTGTTCTCTGTTTTAAAATTCACACAGGATTTATCCTGCAAATGTCAGGTGCTTGATAACAAAAGCACACATTTACTCTGAAGCCAGAAGCAGCTCATATTTTACATAAGACTTGGAATTTCAAGGAAACTGTGATTCCTCTTTGACTGAGCTGTAAGTCAACTGGTTAGTAGTGCTTATATTCATAAATAGTTTGGTATTTCCAGTAATTTATTTTGATCCTGGCTGTGTGTACACAAGTATCACTGCCAGTGTTCAGAGATAATGTGTCATGTTTTCCAGATCTCTTTCTTCTGGGTGATGAGAGGAGCATGGCTGGATGTGCTCTTTTGAGTGGCACTTTTGGTTGTGTGCCTTACTCCACTGGCATCATGCCCTACTAGCCAATCATCAGGTCACTTGCTAATCTGCTCATTTGATTTGGCAAATGTAAAAAAAGATCTGAACAAACAATTAAAGCAAATATTGTCAAAAGCAGCCTCTGACCTTGAGGTCCAGGTGAATGCAAGTTTGGGAACATGAGTATCTGCCTGGAGAAACTGCTTTTCAGGTGCTAGAGCACAGGCAGTTGGAATCTCCCCACCAACTTCTTGCTGTCTCCCTAGGTGCAGCTTGAATTTAAAAATCCCTCTGTGTACTACGACTGCTGATAAAAGTAAATTAGTGAGAGTTGAATCAGGACCACAACACCATCCAGACTTGTTCAGCTGTGGCTGCAGATTCCAGAGTATCAGTCTCAGGCTGGCATTACTCATATGCACACACTCACACACTTTCTTACTAATGGAAACTAGGAAGAAATATTCTATATGATTATATTTTCAATTACATGTAAGCTGCCATTCATCAGCTGGCTGACTCATTGTCTTTGTTTCAAAATCCTCGCTTGCACTCTGCTACTGCTGTTGGGGTATTGTCAACAAACTCAATTAGAACTTCAGTTTTGGCATACTTACACTTTCATTTCCTCATTAAAATACTTCCCCTGATAGGAATGTAAATTTAAAGGAAATTTCAAAGAGATTTATAGAGTTCTTAAGGTTTTATTTAACAGCTTAAACTAATAACTTGTGTATGAATCTCCATTTCTTTTTAGATCATTACAATTGCTTGAATAAAAATAGTAAATAGAACTTTAATCTACTACCATTACAATCAATTTCATTTGCATGCTTAGTATTCACTGGAAATTTTGGTTTCATTAACATTAAATGATAAAAATTCTCTTGCTTGTTAGAGTTAGGTCCATGTTCTTTGAGGTGCTGATCACCTTTTTTGAAGTGCTGAGGGCTCTGATGTTCAGAAATTATTCAGCAGTAGAAGCACACCGCCCACAATGCAGTTAGACTTTTAGTTTAAAAAAATGCTTTTAAATTAAATGTAGAGCCACCCTCAACTTTCTATTTAGAATTTGACTTGGGGCTCTTAATGGGTTTTCACATTGCTGTGAATGTAGCCAAATGACTCTATTAATGAATTTAATTCTATTCATGATTCTTGTACATCTAAACTGTAAATTAAATTATTTACATATTCATACACTTTTCAGCATAGAATTGTTTTTTAAGGCCCCTGAACTATCACACGAGGAAATTAGACCATTTCTACCAGCCATACAGCGTGCAACACCAGTCTGGCTCAACTGAGAAGCAGATCAGAAAGATATTTAGCAGCAAGCTGAGTTGTTCCTTTCTGTAGTGAATCGTGCAGTGAATTGGTGTGTTTCTAGGCATGCATTGAAAGAGGCATCTTTTAAACATTGTGATCTGGTGGTGAGAGTGCTAAGGAGTGTGATACTACTTAAATCCATCTGTGATTAGGAAAAAAGGTGGGATTTTGATAGAGGTCTCCTGGGTACCTTTTGTCCTGCAAACTTAAATCACTGCATAAGAGTCCAGACCTGTGAGAGTTTCTGCTTCACTCAAATCCTGCACAGTGATCTTAGCAGCCTTTATACAGATCATCAAACCCCTTCACAACAATTAATCTGCTCAAAAATGAGACATGTTACAGATATTTGCATGTTATACCCTCACTAGTAGAATAATTTTAAACATACTGTTTGTAACCGTTAAATGGTTAAACATAGTGTTTGCACTGGGTTATCTGGTGAAAGTCAGTGATGTCCACAGATGGCAAATACATGCAAATATCCATGTTTGGTATGAGAAATGGGGGAATGCTGCAGCAGTCAAATCAAAAGCAGATAACCTCCAGCTATATCACTGGTGAATCCTGATTCCACTGAAGTCAGTAGCAAAACTCCAATTGCTCTCACCAGAGACAGCACTTTAGTGACCCTGCTGTACTAGCAAATTCATGTAGCACAGGGATCAAGCATTTGAAAATAACATGGAGCGCTGGAGCAATCTTCTGAAACAGGCTGATTAAAATCAGGCAGATCAGTATAGTCTCTGCCTCTTAAATCAGTCTGATTTTAATCAGTTGCTTTTGAGAGTTGCTCTGAGGATTTTTTGTACATGTGTAAGTGCTTTGTGGACTTCAGCCCCTGTACCAAAGATGGTGAAACACAATGAGTTTTATGAAGAGGTAGAAGGATAATACTACTCCTCTGTTGGCTCTGGGAGAAGGAGAAATGACAATTTATAGAAAAAATGTAAGCATCCTTAATAGCCACATAGGATACCAGCTGAAAAGTGTGACCCTGGCAGTGTTGGATGTTTTTCAGCTTTATTTTACTGCTTATTTCAGTGTAAGAATTAAAACTAATGTAAGTCCATAAGTTCAAGCAGCATAAAAATGTAATTTGAATAGAACAGTCTATACTAATAAGACTTTTTTCTTTGAACTACCAGAAGAAGTACAGGAGGTAGCACATTTTTAGAAGCTAAGCCAGCCACATTCCCCTTACTATAGAGTAGGCATGAATCTTTTAAAAATCAGTGGTAGAGCAAGCACAAACAAGCAAACAAATACTGGGAAAGAAAGCAGACTGGGCATCCAAAATAAAAAGAATGTTGTTGTTCTCTACAGGAGTGTTTTCCCTCTTATCTGTGCTACATAACCAACCTAAAACTCTTCAGCTAGCAAATAGTCAGAGCTTTAGAGGGACTTGGATGGCTTAGGGGATTACTTTTGGGATACAGAAGCTTTCATCTCTACGTCATTGCTTCTGGCTTTCATCCAAAGGGGGTAATGATCAAAAGCTGCTGTATGATGAGCCCTTCAGTACTCTGCATGAAACAGGTGGAGGGTGTTGTGTCTGCCGACCTGCACCCACAGCTGAGATCCCCATCAGCCCTTGCTTGAGACACAGACCTGGGGTCCCCAGGGACCTGGGGATCCCGTCACCACCACCTCTCCACCAAGGATTTGTGAGCCCCTGCTAAAGACAGTTGCACCCACAGGGTTCATGGCACAGGGTGTGCACCACCGCACTGCGTCGCTGCCAGCCCCAGTCTGGGAAAGACCTCCAGAAACACACCTCCAGATGGATGGGGCTCCAGGCAACAACCTGCAGGGCTTCAGACACGTTGTGGAAGGCTGTCCTTCCTCTCACAAGTGCAAGCATCAGTTTGACTTCTCATTAGGCAAAAATTGCAAAGAGGGAAGGGAAGGAGGAAAAAAAAAAACATTCTGGTTAATGCTGGCACTAACTGCAATTATGGCTGAGCTCCTGGCAGCCCTCAGCAACTAGGCTCTTGGATGAGATGGTAGGTTTCAGAGGCTATGCAACATTTTCTAAATCAGATACAATATTCTCAATTGTTTGGGGTTTTTTTTCTTGTGTCAGAAAAGAGATTTGAAAGAGCACACCTACCTACTAGGTGCTTCTGGCTGTGTGGAAACAAAACTTGGCTTGGGAAGAGAACGACAAAATTGAAGGACTAGGCTGGGGTGGACAAGTAAACAGATTCTCAGATAAAAAAAGAGATGAAACTCCTGGTGTGATCACCCAGAAAACCTACTGCTGGCAACCATGAAATTGCTGCCATATCAACAGACATCAGAGACACAAATACATGTTTTTAAAAGGAGTTAACATTTTAAGTACCAGAAAGTCTTGGAAAAAATGAATCAATCCGATTCACTCTGCTTTGTATTACAGATTATTATTGATTATATTTTGAGAAAACTTCATTTTACAATGAAGAGACCTCTGGAAAAAAAAAAAAAAAAAAAGAGGTGCAGGTTTTAGTCACTTATCTTCAAAGCTGTAAATAGTCATTGTTTACATGGGTTAAAATAATGGTTCTCAGAATTATGATCTTATGAAATGACAGAAATGTTTGGTATTAATTACCTCATGAAGGAAATGTAATTTATGCTAATGAAATCTACTAGGTATGAATGCATTTGTTACAGGCTGTCACCCACTAATGCGGATGAACAAGAAGTGGAAGAGAAAAATCACCTGAGTTACTGCCACTAAATAGGTACAAGAATTCCATGCAGGCCAACAGTTTTTTACTCTCACATGGAATTTGTATGACTGATGAAACTGATGTATGGGAAGGAGACAGTTTCTTCTCGACTAGAAAAGTGTGTGAGGACACACTGCCTCTGAGGATTATGAAACACAGAGAAACAGAGCAAGGAGTTAACTGGAAGGGAGCTGGGAGGGAGCTGTAAGAGCTGTAAGAGCTGGAAGGGAGTCATGCAAAATAGCAGGAAGCCATGCAAAATAGCAACTTTCAGGTGGCAGATGCTTCCCTATGCCAGTCAGAAAACACAGTGTTGAGGGATGTGCTTGCATCAGATGTAGAACTAAAATTGTAGCATCCCCAGGGGGTTGGGCAGCTGCACAAACCCAGTCCCTTCCTTTGTGTCCTTGCTCCTGGTGATTGTGCCTCAGAGCCCCAGCAATGTGCTTGCAGTGTGCACCTGGCTTGCAAGACCACATCATCCACTACATTTTACCCATCAAATAGGGCGTATTTCTTCCCTTCCCATGGCATTTTAGCTCTGCTGGAAAGGGCAGAATGGTGGCAAGAACTTGGCTCTTCACCTTTACAAGCTCGTGTGCGCACGTAATCACTTGACTCAAGGAGCTGAGACTTTGGGAAAAGCACCAAATGTTTATGTGCTCTCAGATAAAACAGTGAGATTCAGCAGCAATGCTGCTTGGAGTGCCAGGAGCTGCTGGGTTGGGCACAACTAGGTTTGTATTGACGCAGATTAGTGTAATTAAGATGACAAGTCTGATAGAACCCTAAATTTAAGCTTCTAACCCAGAACACCCTCAAACCCCTTGGGAAGTTATGCTGAGGAAAGGGGAGTATGGAATCTCTGGGCCAGCTCCAAGAGGGGTTCTCCTGGGAGACAGACTTGTGGCAGAGCCAATGTACACAGAGCAACGTGCAGGAGTGAAATCAGCTTCATGGATTTTTTTATTTGCTCGGATATCCTCCTGACAGGATGAAAGTGCATTTCTTTTCAGACATCAGTGGTTCTTGGTGCTCCAGTTAAAAATTCTCATATGAAAACAGCAGATGGAAATGTCTAATTGTCATCAAATGGAACAGTCATGGATGGGAGCTAGTCATGGGCCTGCAGAGTGGCTTTGGGAAGTGGCTCTGCTCAAGACAAGGCTCTCGGCTGCAGGTCCTGCCCAGGGGCCTCAGGATGTGGAACAGCTTAGTATCAAAGAGCCCTGCTTGGAGTGGAGCTAGATAGCTCTTGAATTATAAATGCATTAAAAATACCAGGCATTTTTCAGAGTCGTATTTTGGAATTTTTCAATCTATCAGCAGAGTAGAAGAGGTGAAGAAAGATTTTGCAAGATGTAGGGTAAAACAGAGCAGAGAGTATAAAATACTACTTGTAAACGAGCCCAGTTGGAAAGAGAGGCTCTTTATGACAGCTTGCTGAGGCTGTAGTGTTTTGCAAAACTGTGTGATAAACTCCAAATAGCTTCTCTGCAAATCTCTGGAGGCAGAACTGAGCTAAGGCTGGCTGCTGTTGCTGCCACAGCTTTCAATGAATGAGCTCAAAATGGACCCTCTAGTGACAGCTCTGTCAAAGAATAACAATCAGATGCTCTCAAAAACAACAGCTTCAACATATATATTTTTGTAAGTGTAAATGAACCTTAATATGCTGTCTTCAAACAAAATGAAATGCTCAAAGTTTTTAAGATGTGTGGTTGGACTGTGAACAAAATAAAAAAGTACTGCATTTCCCCCCCTATTTAGATTGCAAAGCATGATTCTCACTAGAATTGTGATGAGAATAGAATATAAAAATAGTTGGTGTTGGTAGGGAAAGAAGACTGGAAAGGTAGCTCTGCCATCATCTTCAGAAGGAAAATGTCAGGGGAGTCACCATCACCCAACAGATCCAGTGAACTGACTCCAAAAGGGAGGGCCTGAATGGTTTTGCAAGCTCACAGCTTTGACAAGCAGAACAAAAATCATGTTACGGGGGACACACTTCAGACGTCAAAAACTGATCACCTAGAAATGGGCTTAATCAGAGTCAAATTCAGTCAAAATATTACTTCATGGTATTATCGATGTCTCTACAAATACCTGATTTCATAGCACCAATAAAATCTGCATTTGGAGATGGCACTGTGTCTTCTTTCTCAGCAGAATAAACCAGGAGTGTCTGCCTCTGAAAAGCACGAGAATTTTTTCAGCAATGGAGTGTGGTGCAGGTGAGGTGAACCTCCACACTGAGTTATGTTGTGTGAAATAAGGGTTGTGCTGCAAGTGACAGTCAGTTTTGCCTGTGTGACTGTCCAGAGGACTGCCCTGCCACCAGAGCATGGGGAGCTCTCTCACAGCCACGATGCAAGAGTTAACATTTCTGTGGTGGAAGCAAGGTGTCCTTTTTTGGATTCTGCTCAGGTATAGCTGCTTGTGCTGTCTCAAGGAGCTACTGCTATTGCCAGCGGAAAATTAAAACAAATCTGGCTTGGCTAATAAAAGGCTACGAGTATTAATGGGTTTTCTCAAATTGCCAGGAAGTTTCAATCTCTGATATGATAAAGACAGATTATGTACACACCAGTCTTATCATGCTATTTTTAAATTTTGGTATGCTAGAAATTGCAGTCATTTGCCCTGGTCTTTTGGCAGGGAGTGTAAGAGTCACGGTAAGAACGTGATTGTTATTTTCAAGAGAGGAAAGAACAATTCTTAGGCATTAAGGTTATTAGTTTGGACAGCAATAAAAACAACATCACTTTACAAACCCAGGTCTCAGAAGTGCTGAACATTCACAGATCAGTAAAATCAATAGCTTCTACTCAGGATTACTTAAATCTAGAACATACCAACATTCAGTGCAATTTAATACTGGTTGCCTATTAGCTTTTAATGATTGTATGTATTTTGATAGAACTGCTAAGACATGTTGTTACAAATAGGAAATTCCTAAGTGCCACACAGTGAAAAATAATCCACCCATACAAGGAAAATTATATTAACAAATGCTGCTAAGAGCAAACATATTTACAAACCGAAGCTGAGCAACAAACACACATACCAGATGTTACTGCGATATAGATAGTCTGAATTACTCAGCTGAAGTAGCTGAAATTCTGCAGAGGACTTTTTTAGAACACTTATTTCATGATGGATATCCTACTTCTTGAGCAAGTTGTCATGGAAGTCAGAACATGGCAGTATTGAAGTTGTCTTTAAGATTCAGTAGTAAATAAAAGTTCAACAACTCCAGATAAAATTACTCCTTCTTCTTCCACATTTTTAGGTAAGAAAGACTCTTCAGCCCTACAGATAATAAAATGGAAATGTCAGAAGGCACTTCACACTGTCAAATAACCACTTCCATCTAGAGGCAGGATTTTCTGTGAAGTGACAGAAGGCGGCCCTTCTTCCCCATTTTTCAGTCCAAGACTCACTAGCTGTCTCCCCTGCCTAAACCCCCTCATCTTTTCCACAGATCCTATGTTTCCCAGCAGTTGAGGTAGTTGGAAGGTGCACCCACACGGTCATTTTCATGTATTGTTGCTGCACTTTCACTCCCTGACATTCCCTGCTTACCTACAGTTGTCTGCAGTTTTGTCACATCCTCTGCCTCCAGCTTGCAGGAAAACCCAAGCACAGAAGCAAGCCCAAGCTTTGCCCTCCCAGTCCATCCAGTTCCATCGAGCTCAAGGCACTTGGCTCTAGAGGCTCAGCTCTGAAGTGGCACATTTCAGCCATTTGCAGGGGTATTTGTGTTGTCTGTATCAGGCAGCTTCTACAAATCCTCCTTGCTCAGCTTTCATCAATTCTTTGATAAACAAAATGAAAAACACCAGTTTTTATTAGAAACAGTCAAATCAGAGAAAGTGAGTCCCCAGAAAATTTCTGTAGCATGTAAAGTTTTTTTCTGAAACAGGAAGTGTTACTTCAAACCAGCATAAACATCTTGCATGTGCTCAGCAGCTGGGAGCCTGCTGATCTGTCCCTTGACATTGTACACCTCAGTGAACATGTACAACTCTTCCAGGCTTTTCACTTAACCAGAAAAAAATGAAAATTGTAAATTTTTGTGATTGTGTTCCACATGAACTGGCAATGAGTCAGCATCAGTATGTCTAGATCAGCAATACATCTAGACCCATTGTTTTTTGTTCTCTGATAGTTTTTACCTTGCATCAAATGTTGTCTTGTTGTATTTAAAGGTCCCATCAAAGCAAGTAGTGATATTTCTCACAGAGAAGGCTTGGCTTTTACTTATGAGGGAAAAGTTTCTTATTAAAATGAGTTCACCACTATTTCTACTGTTCTCCTTTGGCAAATCAATGAAATACAGCACATTTGCAGAATGCTCCTGGCATGAATCAAGCACCATTCCAATAAGACAGGCATCCCTGGGGATGCCCTTCCTTGCTGAGCAGAGATTGCCAGCAGAAAGTCACTGCCCCCTGATCACCTGGAGGCAGAGTGTGGAGATGGGGAAGGTGGAAGGTGCAGCAGGTGCTGTGGAGCTGATAGAATTTACCCAGTGGACTTATAACAACCCTTCAGAGTGGCTAGGAAAAGCTGTATTAAAAAGAAGATCCTTTGTAAAGACTAGGACAAGGCTGACATTGGGGAACAATGGGACGTGTTAACTAAGAACAGAGATGTCAAGGAAGTCAGGTGGCAGCTTTCTTCTCTGACCCTCTTGTACAAATAGAGAGGTGGTTTTGGATGACTAGCCAGCTAGGGAATAAAAGCTGTCACCATTAAAAATACACTAATATTTCTGCTGTAGCCTATCGTAAGGTGTTCCTTCAAGGATTCAGCAGATGTCAGACCAGAAATGAACCAAAAGAGCAGGGGATCTCAGTGTTGGTAATTTGCCACCCTTGAGCAGCAGAGGTGTGAGGGTGGAGAACTGAGGCAGCACTGACATCATTAGCAAATCCTGAAGAAGCTGGCTTGTTTCTTACCCAGCTCCCTGCCAGCCTTAGCGGGGAGAGCAGCTCAGTGGGGAGTGACTCAGCCGTGCTGCTTGGAGCAGTGAGCACAGGCACTCAAGTTGGCTGTGCCAATTGGCTTCACTCAGTTGTGTCCACACTGCAGTGCCTCGTGGGCTCAGCTTTCTTCAGGCCCACATCAGATGTGCAGCTCACATACTTCTTTGCACTACCACGAAGGTATTTGAGGACATTTGTCTCCTGATTTATCTGCACCATACATTTCTTGTCAGGCTCCAATACGCTCAAGTGAGTTCTCTGCATTGCATTCACTCTGCAAACACATTGCATGTTACCGGTTGCCACTGCTGCTGACACGACATGTGATACTACAGCCAGGACTCAGGATACTTTTCCCTCTGCCTGACAGTCCCTCCAGCAGCTGTTGGAGTCCTGCAAGGAAAGGGGAGACTGTAGTTTGGAGTATGTCTCTATAGGTCAAGGTTAAAGGGCACTGCATGCATAAATTGTAGTTAATCTCTATGTTCTCAAGCTGTGCTTTTTTCCAGATACCTGAACCATCTCTTGCCCAGCCTGCTCCTAATTCCTCTTTCAGAGTCAACAATTCCCCTTGTATATGATACAAGACTGTATCACATGAAGTCTGCCTCCTTAAGCAGCTGTCCTGCCTTCAATGGTCCCTTGCCTGGTACAACATATACGGGGCTTTAAAATCCTCTACGTGTCCTGTCCTAAACCTTAAAATAACCTTTCCATGGCATGGAGAGCTACTGCAGTCTGGCAGTTTCCTTCTCCCTGTGCCCTACACCTTGCCAGGCTTTTCTTTCCACTCTGAGGTAGCCCTGTAATGTAAGTGCAAGCTCTCTGGTGTGGAGCCTGCATGTAGTCATCAGAAATCCAATAGAAGCAGATTGCAAGACACCCTGGCTGGTGGCTGGGATAAATGATAAGAAAACCTTTAAGAATCCAGAGAGCATTCAGCTTCAACAGGCTGAATATATTTATTCCCTTAGGAGAATTATAAAATATGGCCAGTCTTGGCTTGCAGTAAGAGCACAAGTAATTAGGAAATCTAGTGCCTGTAGGTACATTACATGCCAGCAGAGAAAGTGGCAGCAGCAGCAAGACGTAACCAATGCAGGCTAACTAGGCTCTCTCAGGAGTCCAGAGAATATAATGAATCACTGTGTGTTTGGAGCTGAAATAGATCAGCCCCTGGAACTGATATAGATCAGCCCTTTCCACCCAGGCATCCAGGAAACACATTTAATTTTTTGGCCTAATTTAGTACAAAATATATTCTGGCTTATAGCAGAACAACTTGATTAATAGAATGTAAGTAAGATCTCTTCCTCCCCCCCCCCCCCCCAACACACCCATGCAGACAGCACTCCAAAATACATTCCTTGAGGTTTCTTATCTTCAAGCAAATGTCATTCTGAAGTGAACATGTCAGGCATCCTCATCCTTCTGAGCAAAGCAAGAGATGGCTGGCTGTCACATTTATATCTCCAGCAGTTCAGTTTACAATTCAAACAAACACCCTCACTACATTATAGCAATGTTGTTGGTGAGACTGGGAGGACCTATAGCCTTGTCAAGCCGTACCCACCTCAAAATTGCTTCTCATATCCCCATGTGTGCTCTTATGCGCTGCCTGACTGAAGAAGAGCTGGGCAAAGGCAGATGGGAGGATGCTTTCACGTCTCTGCACTTGCTGCTTTTACTCCTCAGGGAGGCAGCTGAGGCAGGAGAGCATCCAGCAGGTAAGTGCAGGAGAGAGACAGGGGAATAGGGTTGTCAGACTGTGGCTACAGGTGCTCCTGGGAGGCTTCTCACCCAAATGCTGATCTGCCTTCTCCATTCCCTGAGGTCTGATGAGCTCAAAACTCACAGCTGTATTCTCATCGCTGTTTTGTGCCTCAGGAAAGCAAGTTGTAATTCTCTGGAAGTATCAGTGGTAAATCTGCCCCATTACTTCTGGTCCTCCTGATTCTTCTCAGCCAGTACAGCTCAGAAACACCATCTCAGCAGAGCTCTACCAGCAGAAGCAGGGAGAGGGACTGTGAGCACAAGCACTGAGTCTGGTAAAGAGCACACTCTGTAACAGATGACTATGGGTTCTTTTACTCTGGTGACCATAATAATACATTTTATTTATATAGCACCTATTTGCATGGCAATAGGAGCAATATGTGTGTTTCAGTGAAATGAGACATGACAGCAAACAGATTAAAAACTACGATTCATCTTGAAATGAGGGAAAACAATCAAATGAATCACAGAGGCAAGCAATGGTAAATCATTCTTAAAACAGCATAATAGCAAAACAAATGAAAAATACAGTGTACAATGCTTTTTCCTTGTATGATGGCAAATACTGAGTGACATTGCCAAGCTTATCCAGAAACAGAGCCCGGTTTACCATTAAATTTCATGGAAACCCTTAGAGAGGGAATTATGTAAGTGGAACTTCAGTTGTGCATTAGCTATCTGCTAACCCCAGTATACACACGGGTTTGGACCCTTGCAAAAACTATTATCCTCTAATCCTTGTATTATTCATCATGTCACAAGAATAAGGAAATGTGTTTTCCCAAACTTTAGGCCCCTTCAAATATAATGGATTTAAAATTGGAAAATAATGGAGAAGAGGCTATTAATATTCAAACTCCATTTTCTCATATGGAATTCTTCACCTTCCTCAGCCCTAATCAGTTTTTCTGAGGCTGTCAGTTGCAGGCAATATCAACACTCTAGTCATCTCTTCTGCCTTCTCCTCCAGTGTCCTCACCCATATTCATTATTCTTATCCTCCTCTTCCCAGAGTGTCAAGCCTTCTCCATGTTCATTTCTCCTAGTGACTCATCTTCCTGTAAGGCACAAAAAAATGATACAACAGTCCATGTACAAATGAAAGAATCTTTACTTCAGGACACGGAAGAATCTGGATTTTTTCCAGAGGGTCATGCATCTAATACCCCATAGATGCTGGCTGGGTTGCAGAACCAGAGCAAGAGTAGCTCTTCATGCATTTAAATTTCTAACAATGTGTTGTTCAGCTGCTCTGTGCTGATCACTTCAGAAGAAAGCTAGGCTTTTCCCTAAAATTTGCATCTTTAGACTTGTATGTTCCTGCTTATTATGTTTGTCTACTGACAAAGCTCTTCCCAACTTGCTATGATACATAAATATTTCAAATAAGCAGTGGAGTATAGGACTAGATGTCCTCCTGGCAGGTGACTGGATCTACCACATAGTAAACAGTAGCAGACAGAGAAACATTTCTGTCAATTTAGAAGAGACATATTACAACTCAAATTAGCAAGGCTACCATTTCCTGGGCTTGTAAATGTACACATCTGGATGTCATGAAAATGTATTAACACATGGACAGCTTTTTACCCTGTTAGCAGCTGTCCAGCTATGGTTTAATCATGCTGCATAAAGCTGATGGCAAAACTCTCCTTGACTTCATGTGTCAAAATGTTTAGTTCTGATTTTAGTGTATATTCTCCAATTCCTTAGAGAGAAGAGAAAATATCAGCACAATTCAGGATATTTTAGGAAAACAATGCAAGTGCCTTAAGCCCTGGGGTGCCCTCTGTTCCTTGCCACTCCTCTACTGTTAAATTAGGTTCTGACATAACAATCAATGGAAAGATGTGGGAGCCAATAAATAATGTGCGTAATTAAGCTGAGGCATTGAAATGCCTGTCTTTCCTGAACTTGGCCCAGAGAGTGGGAGGCTGTGTTCTGTGATAAGCACTGTGCTCCGTGATAAACACCTGAGCTCCTAAAGCCAGTGTGGGGGCAGAGACAGCTTGCTAGGAAAGGATTTGCAGCAGTAAACAGAGAGCAAGAAGGCACCTGGTGGGAAATGCTCTGGCCATGCACCAGTCTTTCTCACCACATGCTTGCATCCCTTTCCCAGGTGTCTCTAGCTGTTTCATAGGGACATGAGCAGCACCTGGTATTTTTCCATTAAAACAAGACAGAGGCACCAGGAAGAAAACAATTTGTGGAGAGGAAAGTCTCAATTGAAAGAACCCAGCTAAAGAAGCTCACTGGAAACTGTTGTGGATGTAAGTTCTCAAACAGGACGTAGGAAGACTTCAGAGGTCAGTTTCAGCAAAGCTGGGCTCAGGGGGGCAGTCACAGAGCTGTCAGCTGGTACTTACTCCCTTGGGGGTACAGAATGATGTACATGTCATCTGCAGATATTTGTACGGCCCAAGGAGCTGCAAACTGTCAAATGCAAACAGAAGATGTTTGCAATGCTGCTGCACAAACACGACTGCAGTGCTTCTCCCTCTCCAGCCCCACGAGCACTGTGCTGCTGCAATCTTATCTGAGAAGAATACTCTGCTCTGGTGCAATCACATTTTTTTCCAGCATTTTGCAAACCCAGTAGACCCATTCCCTGATCATGTTCAGCAGACCCCCAATTTGGAAAAATATTTTTGAAGAATCCTGTAAGAAATATGGTGTGACTAAGGTGGAATCATAGTTTAAGCATTCTGTTGTGTGATATTTTGTTCAGGCATTTTTCAGCACAAAAGCACTCACCATCTGCCTGTAAGCTCCTGCTGAGCCTCAAAGGGTTGTGCTTTGAGGTGTCCTTCAGTAAGGAGCTGCTGTGTTAAAGTAAGGGTTAATTCTTTAAAAGGCCAGCTTAAGCAAGACACAATTCAAGCTAACCTAATGATCATGCCTGGGTCAAAACCATCATATGTAGTAGGGCTGAAGAAGCAAAAGGAAGAGCATGGTGTATAGAGATATTTATAACTCTTCTTTTTGACTGACATTAATTAACTTGCCAACTGGACTAACTCACAATGAATCAACATCCTGCAGAATTGCAATGTTCCACCCAAAGCGGGAATATACTTTGCTACTGAGCTGTCAAACACACATTTATAAAACACCGTGATGCTGGAAAGTGGTTCTGCAGTGTGAAGCAGTGCAGATACGAGCTATACATCTCAGCTGCAGTATCATATTCTTTTTACTCATTTGGTTTTTACATAGACCACTTTTTGCCTTTATATTTGTCTTTTGAAAAGTAGTAAGACACAATAAAAACCACATATTAGAAAAAATTGTGAGGAACATCTTGCTATATGTTCTTATCACAGTAATGCTATTTCATGCTACTGAAATGTATAGAGAACAAGCAATGTTACTACTCAAATATGCTGGCTTAGGATATCATACTGGGGAATTAAAAATTCTTGTTTTGACCACAAGACACATTCTATATTTTCCTATTAAAACAACATAAAGGTTTGGAAAAATTTTAAGAGGCTAATTTGAAAATTAAGTATAGGCATTGTTCATTCTGTACTTTGCCCATTTTCTATTACCTGCCAGAATCTACACACATACTTGTTTTATTGGAATATCTGTCTTAATCACCAGTATTTTGATTCCTGAAAGAGAACAGTCAATGTTGTGTTATTAAGACTCAGATTATTTTGGAATAAGTAAGATAACTACAGGCCAATCCTGCCTTCAGTTTCCTATCATGAAAGTGTTAATTCTGATTTCCATCGATGCAAAGCAGTTAAAAAAAATTCTGGAGCAAAATACTTCTTAAATAAGAAAGATTTTTTTAGAGCAGATTTATTTTACATAAAATATTTCTGGTAGAAATTAATTTCCCGATCCTGAAAAATGGATGGAGTTTGAATCTCCTACTGAATTTAAGGAAAGTTGATGGAAATTTTGTGACTCTGTGAGTCTGTGACTCTGTAGGTTAGGCTACTAGCAGAATTAGAGGAATGTAGAAGCTTTTGGATGATGTTCATTTCATCATCTACCTTGAATATTGCCAGTTTTCAAGTCTTCATAAGAGTTCTGACAAAATCAGGAGGATTAGAACCATGTTTTGGCTGCCAAAGTTATTGGTGAAATTTGATAAAAGACACTTGAAACATAGTAAAAACTACTGCAGGCTATTAATAAAAAAAGGCAAGAAACAGATAATGTCCACATGCCATGTTCTTCATGTCTCAAAAGCTGCTAAGTGCTCTTGTCTCCTTCTTAGGGTAGCTTTCAGCTCTCTGGAATCTAAATGAAGCATTCTCTTGCTGAGAAGAGTGTACTATTTTGTCAATTAATAACATCTGTAAACACCCACATTTAATGACAACTGCAATTCATTTTCAGCTTGAAAACAGAATTGGTGATTTTCACTGTGAGAACAATGACAAGAATGTGAAGAGGATGAAAAATGCAATCTATTTTGCCCATACATTTTTAATAAATGAAGCACATATTACAGTGAGCTATTTTTAAAGCTTTTTCGTCTGTGATGTTAAAGTGTGTAGGTACAAAATCCATCAAGATAATACATTAATGTTTAACAGTTAGCACATCAAACTCTGTTCTGAATAAACAGAGATGCTCTTTTACTAACTTGATTCTATTCTCTCCAACATTTCTTTATACTGTCAGAACTTATTTACTTCACTCTATTTTTGAAGCACTAATGTAATCCTTTTTTAATGCATTAGAAAACTGAAAAACCTTGCCATATTTTAAGTTATCACAGCATAGAGGTTTGGGATAATTTATTGTTATATGCTCATTAAGATCTGATAAAGTACTAGATACAGATATCAGCATGTAAAAGTTTATACACTAAACCAAAAAAATATGTATTGAGACCAGTAGGGTAATGGGTACATCTAGAACATTTCTAAATTAATCTTTTCTGGCTTAATAGTTAGTTTTTCACTTCTTTCCAGTATCAGCAGCAGCAGTTGTGGCAATGTAATTCTGAACTCTTATAAGGCTGAGTGAATTGTGGCTGGATGAGGAAACCTCAGTGCATTGGGTTGAAACTGCTGTCGTTAGAGACCCACAGAGAGGACACTTGATATACCTGAGCAGCTTTGTGAGGTGCTAATTGGCAGTGGTCCTTAGTTCAGCCCTTTCTGAAGAAGAGCCAAAGAGCTCAGGGAGAAGGAACTAATCTTTGAGGCAGCAGAAGCTCTTGGTGAGAAATGCATCAGCTGGCTCAGCTGACTCAACTGCACCGAGAGCAACTGTTACTTATTTCCTATCATCTGGGAAGAACCAGAATACCTCGATAGCAAAGCTCCATGGAAAGCCTGGAGAGAGCTTCCCTACCCACCTGTCTGTCTATATGTCTCTCTATCCCTAGATCATGGCTGAAGTATTTATGTACTAGTCTAGCTGGTTTATTATGGGAGGTAGAGGTTGCAATGGCACTCCTTCAGAAGCCAACAAGTGGGCATATGAAGTCCACCAGATGACAAGAAGTATGTAAGACATCTGTGTAGAAATGACAGTGAAGATGAAGGAAGATCTGGAAGAGGCTGGCACCTTCTGGAGAGACAGCTGGACACCATGGAGGCTGCCTGCAGTGTCAAAAATGTCTTAGTTTAGGCAAAATTCCTACCTAGTATGACTCACAACTTTCCATGAAGTTCTGTGTCATCAGGGAGAAATGCCACAAGTTGCCAGTTCTCCCAACATGTATGGAACACAGTGTTCTAATCCATTTTTTTAGGCCAAAAGCAGTCAATATGTTCTCAGCGAAATGCAGCTTGTTTCACTCCATAATATACTGCAGAAAGACACATGATGCCATGTTTTAATGGCCTATTAAAATGCACCTACAGTGCTCCAAAAAGCTCCAGATTGGGAAACTTCAGCTACCCAAAACTGTACTAATGGTCAAGTAGTACATGCCTTATTGTGTGCTATCCCTATAGTAATTTGGTTCTGTAATATTTATCAATAAACATCCATGTTAATGAAATCTATTTCAATGAGTTCATACTCCTATTTATGGAAAAAATAGATTGCTATAAAGGGAGAGGGCTTCTAGTTTACTCTACAATGATATTTTAAAGCTGTCATTTTAATATAGTACCCTGGAAATGTAAGTGATAATCAGAAATTGTATTTGCTGGGCTAAGATTTCTGCTAAACAGAAATCAAACTCAAGTGTTTAGATGATTGCAAATTTGCACCCGTTGATTAATATAGCACTAAAAAGGTGGGATTTTCTCAACATTCCTTTTCCCTTTTGCAGAGGTAAAAAGGTCATGCCACAGAAGATAAATGTACAAAGCCATATGCTCTCTTCTGCTGCTCTGAGTGGAAGAGAGCAGACAGCTGCGTGGTGGTCCCACAGGGTGGGTCCCCAGCAGGGACTGACAGCTCTGTGCTGGCTTTTGGTTCAACAGAGAAACACTTCCCTTACCCTGGAAGGGCTAATTTATGCCATATTCCCTATGATGTTTTCACATCCCTTTCTTTCTAAAGTTGGTCTTACTCATGAAACTGTTGCTGTGAAGGGCACAGCAAAGGGCTGTGCTTGCTCTAAGTGGCAGAGGTCAGCCTTCACCATTGGGGAAGGAATGTGAACCTTGGATGGGTCCAAAATTCTAAGAACTCATTTAAGTTTTTTTAAGAGCTGATACCTGCATTTGGGGTTTTGCATTGTAAGCCTGATTTTGACATTGACTGTTTTGTATTTAATTAAATGAGACTAATTTCCAGCGTGAGGAATGAGCATATTAGCTGTCACCCAAACTCAACCACAGGTCTTACCAGTAGTGTGTGTAAGTATGAGCTCTTGAGAGCAACGGTACTGGTGATCTGAGAGTGAATGCATCTGTAAAATGCTTGTACCTGGCCTTGCTACAAGTCACTTTTGTCCTTCGAGCCCTGTCTTGCAGTTTTCAGACACAGATAGGAATCTAGTAAGGTATAAATTCAGAAACCTGAAACAACAATCAGATTGTGATTAGAAGAAATCACACAGCCTTGTGACCTGGCCAAATTCCGTGTACACCATCTTCAAAAATTCTGCCTAGAGCTGAATGCTTTCTTTACTTCTTGTCTTAATTTTTTTTTTTCTGAAGCAGCTGTGCACTGTTGAATATCAATGGCATGTCCTCTTTCCTTCTCCCTTCCCCCCTCCAGATTCCAGTGTTTGACTAATAGACAAATAGATAGTATCGCTGCAAAATATGTATGAGAGTTTACAAAGTAATTTGGTCCCTAGTAGGTTGAAGTCCAACACACTACTAGGTTGCAGGCAGCTACCACTATTATTTACCTTTGTTTTGAGTAATCTTATGCCTGGGAAACTACTGCTGCCAACTTCCAATTTTGATCGAAGGCTTATTTAATTTTTGTTTGCTTTGGGGTTTTTTCTTTAGTGAGTAGAAGCCAGATAGGAAAGAAGTGCTATTAAAAATCTGTGGCAGTCTGCGAACAGAAAAAAAAAAGGGGTTTTACCATTGTCTGGCAGGACTAACTCAGCTGTGTATTCCAGGCATTGCTGCTTCTAAATATTCCTTTTAAAAAGAGTCCTGAACTTCACACCATTTGGTTTCTAGTAAAATATTAAAGAAGTAGAGGAGAAGCCCTGTAATGTGTATACAGCATTTGAAAGGCATAAAAATGCTCTAGAACACCTAGGAGGGGGTCTGCTAAAATCTAAAGCCAAAACAAAAATAAGGACCCTGTATGTAATGTTGCTAAAAACTAGAAATTTAATATTTTTGTTAGTTTTATTCATAGGAGTGCCTAGGGGCCAACAAGAAGTGGAATTTTAACAGATTAGGCACTGTTCAGACACAAAATGGAGATAATCCTTTCTTTATAGATCTTAAATGTAAATAGATGAGTCTGGAAAACAAGAAGGAAAAGGGTATACAGTTGATAAAAAATGTAAAAAAAGATAGTACATTTACATATTACAGTTTCTTTAAAATATTTACTTTGTACAGAAGATCGTAGAAGATATTTTAATAATCCAGTACAATGTAGAATTCTGCATAAATAACACTTCCATTTGGTTTATAAATTATTCTCAACACATGACAGAAAACTAGGGATGCAAAGGACCGAGCAGTCAAGCATCAAACAATCCCTGTCCCTATTCTCAAGGCAAGGTGAACCCTATCTGTGAGGGTCTGAAGGTTTTCAAAGGTGGATGATGATGATGATGGTGATGGAAATTCTGCTATATTTCCTGGGTAATGTGCAAACACAGTATCGTGCATGAGGGAGTTTAGCCAACGGACAGAAATTCAGCCATGCCCACAGCCTTTGTCCTGTGAGAAATATAAAGTAACTAGCCTGTACCTCCATTTGGCAGGTGCTGCCCCACATTAGTCAGCTTGCTCTCAGATGCCTCCTCTGCCAGAAATCTGTCTGAGGCAAAAGGAATGAGAGTTTTTTTCTGTAGCTCCCACCGACAGATTTGTATTGCACAACTCCATACATCTGTATTCTAACCATCCCCATTCACCAGAAGAAATTGCACGAAGAGGTTCAGGAAGCCATATTTTCCCTTGGCTTTCCAAAATGCACTCCACAGCAAAAATGGTGTTTTGGCTGGACATAAAACTCAGAAAAAAAGGATACCATTAGTCCTACAAGCTAACTTTTCTCAAATTATAAGCAATTTTGTGAAAGAAACTAACTGCAGGAACAAAAAGTACAAATCTGGGGTCTGTTTAGACCATGCAGTATAAGTAATTAATCTTTAAACGGGGATATTGTGTTACATGTGCCTACAGTAAATTATTTTTTAAAAAAGCCTGGTTTGCTGTAGTGGACATAATTAGATTTCTTTCAAATACTTTTAGGGCTTTTAGGATTCACTCAATTCTTAAAATTACGTATTATAGTCTTACAAGCATTCAAAAATTAAAGAGGAAATAGAAGTTATGTAAGATCAATACTGGTGGAATGATTCCTGAACTACTCTTCCCATGGCATCATATTTGTCATAAGAATTTGATCCATAAATATGGTTGTAAGTAAAATGAGTCCTTTCTAAAAAGAAAAATACCTCATCAGCATTTATTTTCCTCTTTGTTCTCCTTTCCAATCCATGTACCTTTTAAAACCATCTCATATTTTGTTCTTCAGTACTTGGTCTATTTCCTGGTTCAGACAGCAAAGTGTCTTCTGATGCTGCTGTCATCTTTGCCAGACTGACCTGTGGGTTCTTTTAAATGAATTTCCTATGGCAGATAGCAGGGAACAGGCAGCAGTGCTTCCTATGGACACTGTTTATCTTCTACCACATTTTCACTAGAGATACAATTTTTTGCTGGCATCCCATTGAGCTGGAGACAAGAATGGCAATGTGTTTTGTCTTGAGAGGATTTGCAGCCAAAGAGTTTGGGGAAGGAGCTGTCTTTTGTAGCCAGAGCTACAACAACAATTTAGGGAAGAGGACCTTTCAGTAGAAGCTGCTAATTTAAAGTTCATTTCTCTGTTGTAAGGGATGGTTCTTTCTGCCCTCAGCTGACTATTAATTTGGCCTTGAAGCATGAGGATACAGAGTTTCCCTGGCAGCACTCTCTGTAAGGAGAACACTGTTAGGAAATGAGCTGAGTCTACTCTTGTAGGCTGCTGAGCCATGGCTTTTCTGATATGGTTAGGTTCACAAATGATTTGATTCCCTGGAGTTTATTTGAAGTTTTTAATTAAAACCCTCGCCATTGGTACTCTGATTTTATTGAATGTGAAAAAGATTTCTTGGGACTTGATTTTTTGTTAAACTCCAGTCCCTTTACAGCCATCACATAGTGTAAAAGAATTTTTAAGTGTGTGTAAATGACATCATTTTAGCTATGTAGAGGAAACCTTTGGGAAAATGAGAATGTATTCTGTTTTTCTGGAATTTCATCTTTGTGTGCCTGGACTGAAGACAAGATGGTGAAGTAGGAGAATGTCTACATTTTCCTTCAAGAAATTATTTTCAGATATGAGTATCTTATCAAGACTTCTCATAAGCATTATTGACAATCTTGTCATCACTTTGGGGGCCCCATTCTCTGGGAAGGAGGCTATGGAAAGGGAAAAAATCTAAGACACTTTCTGGGGGCCAAAAAAGATTCCAAATATGCAAGCTTTCTTCCTAAAACAGAGCAACCAAAAGTGCTTAGTTGGTGAGGCCAGGAGGAGAGCAAACTGTAAGGAGTATGGAACTACAGCCAGCTTGTTAGTGCACAGCTGGGCAGTTGTGGCTTGCATTCTGGTCCATGGTCCCAGTATAATTTAAGATTTATTATTGTACTGAATAAACCATACATACCAGAACTTTATTCCCTGTAGATACAGTTCCTGTGAACTCATTGAGTCACTGAGTAATTCAGATAGGAAGGGAATCCAGGGGGTCTCTAGCTCAACCTGATGGTCCAAGAAATCACAACTGTGAGAGCACACCATGTTGCTCCTGGCTTTATCCATCTGAGTCTTGAAAACCTCCAAGGATGGAAAATGTACGACTTATTTTGGCAAACACTTCCACTGCTTCCTTTAATGAAACAGGTTTTCTTTGTCTACAGACTGAATTTCTCTTGCTTTCATTTATATTTATTTTTTCCTATCCTTCAGTCATCCACCACTGAGGAGCCTGGCTCCATCTTTCCAGTAACCTCCTTGTAGGCACTGCCAGACTAGTGTCATGTACCCCTCAAAGCCATCCCTTCTCCAGACTGAACAAGCCCAGTTCCCTCAGCTACTCCTCACTGGCCAAGTGCTCCAGCCTCCAACCATCTTGGTGGCCCTCTGCTGAACTTGGTTCTCTTTATCTAATGTCTTTCTTGTAGTGGGGGTCCCAAAACTGGGAGTAGTGTTTAAATGTGGTCTAGCAGAAGTAATGGGGCAATAATATACTGATTTCCCTCCTATATTAATCCAGCCTTGGTTTCTGTTGATCTTTTTTGCTGCCAGAGGACACCCCTGGCTCATGTTCAGCTTGCTGTTTACCAACAACCCCTGGGCCTTTTCAGAACAGCTGCTGCCCAACCATGCAGACACGTTTTCCCCCAGCCTGAATCAGTGCAAGGAGTTGGTCTACCTCTGACGCAGGACTCAGAATTTATCCTTGCTGAACTTCACGAGGTTTGTGCTGGCCCATTCCTTCAGCACACAAAGGTCTTCCTGGAGGGCAGCCCTCCCCACCAGCATTTTAACTGTACTCCAACCTGCTCTCATGTGTAAACCCATTGAGCAACCATCACTGTGACATTTCCTCCAGGTCACTGTTAATGATGTGCAACAGGACATGTTCCAGAACAGACCCATGTGTTGCTCCACTTGTTATTCTTGCTACTGTCCTCATGGTCCACTAACCACTGGCCTCTTGGCCTGACCATCCAATCGATCCGTCTGTCAGCTCATCCAGACTGAAACCTGTGAACTTGGGTAAAAGGACATGGGCAGAGTCAGTGTCAGAAACCTTGCTGTAGTCTATAAAGGTTTTTTCCTGCCTTGCTTAGCTCTTGTCATCCACAAACCCAGCCATTTTAACAAAGAAATTCTTCCAGTCTGGTTAGACATGATTTATGCTTTGTAAATCCATACTGACTGTTTCTGGTCACCTTCTCCACAAATTTGGAAATGTGTTCCGAGAGGACTTGCTCCAGGACTTTCCCAGGAACCTTAATGTATCTGGCCCTCCTGTAGCTTTCCAAATCCTCCGGTTGGACTTTTCTGAAGATGGGTGCAAGTTTGTATTTTTTTCTGTTATCAAGGACCTTCTTTGATCCCTATTACTTCACAAACATTGCAGAGAGCAGCTTTGTAAAGACACCAGCCAGCCCACTCAGCTCCTTCAGGTTCAAACCATCTGGGTTGAATGAGCTGAGTTCTTGCAAGTAATCCCTGTCATGATTTTCATCTACTGCTGGTACTTCTCTTCCTCCTTGCACAGAAGCCTGGGAGATTTTGCTAGTGAAGAATGAAGGAAAAAGGGCACTGAGCACCTAATACAGCTCTGTCTGTCATTATTAAATCACTCCACCTATTCAGTAACATAACATTTTCGTGGTCCAGCTCTATGGATTTTTGGTGCTTAACTCTATTCAGAAGGATACTGTAGACAGAAGATCCTTTAGTGAACTTGTTACTGTGACTCAAGGATTAAACAAAAAAATTATTTTTGATTCAACTTCATTTAGGTGAACCTTCTATAGCTCATGGACACACAGTCTAGTGAAAGGAAGGTGTTGGATATTCTTTATATAAGAAAGATAAGCACTTTTGCACCTGCGAAGAAGTCTTGAAATGATGTTTATGTAAGCTCTTCTTACGTTTTTAGATTTTCTTGTCATTTAGCCCGAATTTCAAGATGGGGATGATGTCGTGTTTTGGTGGATTTTTTCCCTCCTCTGAAAAGTGTGTGGGCTGAGAGTTGAGAATGCATATAGGTTGTGAACAGGGAAAAAGTATAGGTCACCTGAAAATAATTAGCAGTTTTAAAATTACTGTCTTTGTGTTTGAGGTATAGCTCATAAAAAGAGACTTGTTTTCCTAATACTTGTTTTTAAAGAATGTTGTTCTGCCGTCATGCTTCCTCCACCTCATAAGGAAAAAACCCCACCAACTCTTTAAGAGTATCACATTCACATATAGAACATAAATTTTGCAGAAAAAATAGCTAAATATTTTCAATTGCATCTAATATAATTTCTCTGATGCACACATTGATGGAAAATAAAATACAAGTATACACACAGAACACCTACAACAATATGTTCAGGCAATTAAAGAAAATGAAGGGTACTTCCCAAACTAAATAGTCCAAAAATATGTGATTTCAGCTCCTAGCTAAAAACTCATCATCATTTGGGACTATGTCTTTCTGCCTACACTGCTGCAAAGATGCAAATTCTGTAACGTTACTGACCTAATGAGAAGGAAATGTGCACTTGCAACCTGCAACAGCTTAATCAATGCCATTCCCACATCCAGTCAGTGACAGCTATTTTTGAATTGGGCTAGCAGTCACAGGTGGAAGAGTTTTTGACAGATTTCACACAGTAATGCACTTAGGTAATCATGTTCCAGGGATTTATAAAAAAAAAAACAACAAACCTCCAAGAACTGTAATTCTAAAACTCTGACAGCATAGAGGATCAGAAGTGGCACAAGAAAATAATGCTCTTTTCTCTGTTGGGTCAAGTACAG
This sequence comes from Chaetops frenatus, assembly GCA_013400775.1. Taxonomy (NCBI): domain Eukaryota; kingdom Metazoa; phylum Chordata; class Aves; order Passeriformes; family Picathartidae; genus Chaetops; species Chaetops frenatus. The sequence goes on along the minus strand of VZTR01005689.1, from coordinate 97,571 downwards.
TCTCTGTTCTCTGGTAATGGCAAAAGCTTGTTGCTTTAGCAGGCCGTACCTCTGCTCCCCAATAATAACCTTGCTAATTGTATAGTGTTGTATACAGTGGAAAGATTTTTCCTGACCCCGCAGGGAACAAGTGCTGTGAAGCATGAGATTTGATTAGCCTTATTATCTTAGCTTGCCCAGTTACCAATGTTGTAAGCTGCCATGAAATTACCCACCCCTTTTAAAAATAAAGCCATATTATTTGTCTTCATTATCTCCTTCTATGGAGTCAAATTCCACATGCAAGTAGACCTCAGTGATGGAAATAGCACAGGAATTATACAAGTAGCCTTTTAACTCTGTAGGTACTGTTTTCTTTTATTCTTTCATACTACCTTTCCATGTAAATCAACATACTCCTAGATATTGTGGGTTTGACCACCTGCTCCTGAAAGAAAACTGGTTTTATTTTACTGCCAATATTTGTAATTATCTATGTGATCTTTTAATGAGTTCCTCTGGAGCACCTAATAGCTTGGAAAATGGTGTAATTTCTTAGAAATTTTGCTATATTTGCTGGACTTTTAAAAAAAATGTTCTATGGTGTCTTGTGTGCAGAAATGAAATCAAACTACAAACCAAAAATAAATTAAAATAATAATAATGATAATTAAAAATCCCCTAGCTCATTTCTTTGGCAGAAGGAATTTAGTAAAAAATGTCTTGGATGGTATGTCAATGGATACATAAACAAGTTATCATCATAACATCTCCATATAGTGATAAACACAGCAAAGAAACTGACATTTCATTGTCTTAATTTTTTCAGGTCATGAAGATAGCATATTTTGGTGGTTATCAAATAAAGAAGTAGTCTAAAGTTCCATCTGTCTTAAGACTGATCATAATAAATGATTATCCAAATTAGACAGTGGTTAACAAAAGTGTGCAGAACACTGGACCTGCTGAAGCATTCTTTAAATTTGCTATGCCAGCAAGCAGCTTAAAACCTCCTTTAAAAAAATACACCATCTCAAAGTCCTTCACTCAACACCAGCCAGCCACAAGTATGGAAAGGGGAACGAACTCAAAGAAGTACCTCCTCTGTGGGTGCAACTGCTCATTTTGTCATTAAAATAGCTGTCAGAACAGTGATCGAGAATACGGAATTCAGACCCAGAGCTCTGCAGAGAATAAGACAAAGAAAATTTCGGCACACTTGACACCAGGCAGCAGATAATCACTCCATTATGGTGGCAGTGCTGATGGTAATTACAGGTTTGGTTTTCCATGTGTACACCAAGAACTATAACGGGACTAAAAACCACATCTTCCTTTCCACGTTCTGTATACTGGAATGACTGCTCCTCTAACTCCTTTATTATCAGGGTAGGAGCCCTAGCAGAATCAGAAGACCCTGGGGAAAGACCTCTGCCTTGTTACTTGTAGCACCGGCAGAGACCTGTCACAACATTAGCCACCTTGATCCGTGCGGTTTTACAAAAAGGAGCAGAAGATTTCATAGTACAAGTGCTCAAGTGAGATCTGTATCATCAAAGGCTGAATTCAAAGCTCTGTGGAGTCATAAACTCCAGTTCTAGTGGATACGAATCAATCAGCCCAAAAGTATGAGGGCTGGGGCTGCCCTACCATACAGTCCTTACGCTGCCCGAATCCTGTGGCTAGACAGAGACTGAGATAATCCCTGGCATAAAGGAACTCGGTTTTGGCACTCTTCTAACCTATGCCTGGCTGACCATGATCACTAGCCAGAAATTGCTGGGACATAAGTCAGCCCTGGCCAGGTCCTGTCTCCTCTGCTACAAACTGGGAACAGGGTGAGGCTTGGCTGAAGTGCAGTAATTGCCCATTAACCGGATAAAAGAGATTTACAGTCGTTTTTGCACTGCGGGAATGGTTCAAAGCTCTCTGATTGAGCAGCACCAGCAGGCTCCTAAGGACCATCCTTGACAGGGGATTTCTGCTATGAGCGCCATGCAAACGTAAGTAGCAAAAAGCCCAAAGGATATGATAATTCCTGACAGAGGGTAAGCATCAATTTTTAAGTTCTTCTCTAAAACCATACATCTCCATTTCTTCCTTGACACTCAGGGATCAAACGGATTAAATAGTGGGCAAAAAATGGTGTGTGAACACTTGGGACGCATTCCCTGGAAGGCTTTAATAGCCAAATAGCAGCTGCAGAGGCCAGAATGGAAGATGTTCAAAAGACTGTGGAGCAGTCAAAGTACTTTGTGTTTAGATATTTCTGTTGCAGCCAAAAACAGGCTCTTGTGTTTCACAGGTTTGGATTCAAGCTTTGAGCTGAACTGTAATAAGGAACCTCTAAGTTTTGCAGTGAAGCAATTTTCTTTCGTTGGCCAAGGAGGTAAAGTCAGGATATCATGAAAGATGTCAGCATAAATTGCTAGAACTCTTTCCTCCTTAATAGAATAACGTTCAGTTTTCACAAATGAAGAAACTATAAGAGAAGAAGTCAACAAGATGTTATGAAATACAGGATGAGACGACATTTATGTGTTTTGTGGCTCTGGTTCAATTAGGACATCACCAAAAAATAAATTACAGGCAAAGGAGAGAAAACGATCTAAAGTTATTTTTTGGGGAGTGAGGACTTTTTATGCCTGTCAGTTTTTCCATCCTAGCTGCAGGAATTCAAACACTGAAAGGGTGGTATAGGTCATTATGTTGCTTAGAATCCCTCATGCCATTTTAAGTTTCCTTTCAGTTTAACAAGGAAAAGATAACTGCTTGTGAAGCAATTTACAAAAAATATGTTCAGTTTGGAGTTTTTTACTCAGAAATTGCAGGAGGGCTGTAAGCTCTTTGGACCTGGGGATGTATGATTCCACATGCCTATGAAGCTCTCAGCACAGGGTAGCTACTGTAATTTGAAGAGTAAGTAAAAATAATTCCTAAAGGAATTTTACATGCTGTTTTCCTAAGATGAGGTGCACAGGATCTCATTTACTTGATGCAACTTTATTGGACAATCTGAGAGGTTTTTCACCTGCTGGCTGCAGTTCCACAGTTTCTGTAATTATCCCCATCATAAATATCAGCTGCTTTTTTAAAAAAAAATATTGTTGGTGCCATAGGAATCAGTTTAGTTGTTATCTGGTAGGAAAGCAGAATCGGAACCTGTTAACATGAAAATTTTCTATTAGAATTCTATTAGAACTCTGCCCCCCCATAGCTCTGGCTTTCCCCTGTCCTCAATGGCTCCCAAACAAAAAGCCAGTGTAAATTGCAGACAGCTTGTTATGAAGGGTTACCTTATGTCACACCGGGCTACCAGCTATTCTTAAAACAGTATAATTATGCCTATTGCATTTAAAGTGTATGCTTGGATTCAAAAACTTCCAGCGAAGTCGGTATGAAGAGGAAAAAGTGAATGAAAACAAGCTGAGGAATGACAGATTGTTTTGGATACGAGCATTTTGTTTCTGGAGCAAATTTTACCTTTAGGTGAAAACGAAAAAAACCATCCAGCTTTAGTTACTGAGAATTCGGCATGCAGGACTGACTGTACGCAACCAAAATTTTCCAAAGTCCAAGAGTATCCAAAGGTGAGAGCCTTCCCTGAAACAAAAATCGAGAGCTGCTCTATAGTCACTGTTCAAAACAAACGAAATGTTTAAACAGTGACCAGAAGTGCGGGGAATTCTCTTTCCCAGTGTTATTTCCATTTAAGTGGTCTCGCAGGTTATTGGCATCAAGGGAAACTCCTCGCTTTCCCTTTCCCTTCTGAAATGTGTGACTCCTCTGCTATTATTTCTCGCACTCGGCGACTGAGCAGGCAGCGCCACGTGTCCGCTCCGGACTCGGACCGGGGAGAGCCCGAACCGGCCCGGGCAGGGCCTTTGGGGAGCACCGGCGGACACAGGGCAAGAGGACACGGGCACGCTCGCTCCTTCCTCACTCGCCAGCGCTCATCACCCACGGCGGCCCTCCCAGATGCGTGCTTTGACACGGACACACGCGTGTCCCCGCACGGCCCTGCGCCTCCCCCGCCACCCCAGCGGCCGCCTCACACACTCTCCCACACACCCCCGGTGACACGCGGGCACACACACACACACACACCCGCGCGCGCTGTGACACGCGCACTCCCACACACTCGCACGCGCTGTCGCACACTCGCAGACCCCTCTCGCCCCCTCACACTCAGTCACTCACACTCACACTCACGCTCGCCCCCTCACACTCAGTCCCCCACGCTCGCTCACTCACACTCGCCCCCTCACACTCACACTCAGTCGCTCACGCTCACTCACTCTCACGCTCGCCCCCTCACACTCACACTCAGTCGCTCACGCCCACTCTCACTCACGCTCGCCCCTCACACTCACGCTCAGTCGCTCACGCC
>VZTR01005689.1:61998-92295 GCA_013400775.1 Chaetops frenatus | reverse complement strand
TAACCCTCCTCCTCCCGCCTCCGGATGCGTCCCCGGGAGACTCGCGCTTCATCTGCCGCTCCGGATTATCCACCCGCCCACCATCCTTCCCTCTCCCCCTTTCCCCCACCCCCTTTCCCGGTATTTTCTCTCCTGGAGATTATCAGGTTTCCCGCCCCTCCCTCTCCGGGATTCTCCACCTCCCCCCTCCGAGGGGATTATCTCCCCCCTTCTCTGCCGGATTATCGCCCCTGTTCGCTGTCCCTGTCCCTCCCTCCGCGTTTATGCTCCTCCGCAGCCTCGCCTCTCGGGGATTATCTGCTCTCCCTTTGGGGTGATTCTTCCTCTCCTGATCTCTGCCCCGGCCTTTCCCTGCCTATTTTCTACCCGAGGAAGTCAGCCCTCCCCTTCCGTCTGCCTCTGACTGGGGAAAGGGGTGAAAATGTGGTTGTGATCAGGTAGGCAGGAGTTTCCAGCAGTGCTGTCATCCCCTCGGTCGTTGTACGAGTACTACAGGCAAGTGGATGTAGGTGTAGGAGAGGAGGCACCAGGGATGGATGTGCGGAGCTTGTACCAGAGTTCAGCCTGTGGCGTTGTGCTCCATATGCAGGAAAATATCTGCACCCTTCCCGCGGTGTTACATCTGATTGAGATGAAGGAGAGCCGACCTGGATCAGTGCTTTAAGAAGACCTGCATGGCTGGGTGGTAGAGACTGCACGGAAAAAAAGCCAGTAGCCTCTGAGTTTCTTTGAGGAAGGTGCAATGTACAGTAGTAGCGTTGTAAGTGGGAAGGTGCTTGGATGACATTGCTGCTGTCCGGGGGTCAAAGCTGGCTTGGATAGCTTCTGTCTTGGCTTGCAAGGCAGCTGGCTTAGGCTGTTGCATAGTGTTAAGGAGGAAGCAGACAGGTATCTTTTGCTGAAGCTCTGATGCTGATGTGATTCATTACTGTCAACTTGCTGGCAGAGGAAAAACGCGTGTGTTCCTGAAAGAGAGGAGGAAGGTTTATCCCCTGTATTTGGCTCCTGGCTCTTGACTGGTCTCTGTTTCTCCCTTCTAACAGCTGGTCTCCCTGCACATGGGTTTGCTGGAGGAGAGTTGCAGATCTTCTGGCCATCCTGCGGCACAAGGCCCAGGTTTATATCCATTAAACTTCTCCCACTTGGCTTTGAGAGGAGGAGAGGCTGCGAGAAATTGTACAGAGACTGGGCGGCTATAAATAGATGTCGGACTAGGGGAGGCTTTGAAATTTAGCATGCTGCTTCTGAACAGATAGTGTCTGTTAAACTGGTTGGGTTGACACTAGCATCATAATGTTTCCTTTTATTTCTGCTGAGGTTGTTGGCTTTTAACACTTTGACATGTGGCCGGACCATACAACATCTGCCAAAAAATTCTTCAAAAGGACATAGAGAAAATTCTCATTTAAATAAAGTGCTGACAATTGGAATCTAGTTAGAGCTCATTTAAATGTGATTTTTAAAGGACCTTTCAGAGAAATCTTTAGTTTTCTCTTCCCTGCCTTGAAATGCTTGAAATTGATGATCTTGTGTCCTTTAATTTGTTCTCAAAGTATTACTCTAGATAGATAACCTGAGATCTGTGTTGCTGTGAAAAATCTGCAGTACTGAGGTATGGTACCACAATGCTGGTAGCATTGCTAGGTTTTTATTTTGTTGTTTAGGTTTTGGAGTTGTTTGTTTGTTTGTTTTTAATGGAATCTTTAACATCTAACCAAAAGGGTGTATAGTCAGCTTCCTTGTATTCAGGGTATTTGCATTTGTTTTAGAGCTTATGGATCACTGCTCTTTCAGCTTGTCTTGTTGAGAACTAATTAATATGGAAATTATTGACAAATATACTGTACTAGCTCTGTGGAATGGTATCTGTTCTGCTGCTCTATTAGTGGGCTAACTGCATACTCTAAGTCTCTAAAATGATTGAAAAACTGTTGAAACATATGTGCAATTGAACCTTTCTTGAACTAGCTCTTTCTTGTGCCTTTTTGTTTTCCTTTAAAAAATAGTAGAAGCTATTAAATCATGATGGTTTCTGTTTTTCTTTTTTTTTTTTTAATAAAAGAAAAATAAGAAAGGGAGTAATGCAAATGTGCCTGAATAATATGAAAGAGTCTTAACAAAGGCTAATAGGATGAATATCTGCAAGAACCCTGACTTTTAGTACATTTTTTATTTAGAGCATAAAATTTTAATCTGATGTTTTTTCCTTTTTCTGAATTTGTGTGTCTACCTCAGGGAAGTAGACAGGAACAGAAATCTTGGCAGTATGACTTACTAGTTTTGGCATTTTTTTAGTTGATATTTAACCACAGTAAAAGCAGGAAAACTAAGTAAACTATCAAATAATGTGGCTTTATTTTGGGATGTTAAAGATGTGATCAGTGCATTATCTTCAAACCCTGGGTGTCTTCGGTCAGCATCAAGCTCCAGCTTGCTATTAGGTCCATGTGTTGTGTATTTCTATGTGCAGAAACAGAGGTCAGTGATCTGGAGAAAACGTTATGGTACCAAAATGACGAGCAAAAGACTCTTTAGAATGAGTCTCTTTGTACAGTGAGTCAGTCCCTGAATTCATGTGTTATTCTGAATGTGTTTGTTTGTAGAAATTGTAATTTGAATACCATTTTCTAAAAGTTCAGTGTCCTGCTTTAAACCCATACTTTCTGCCAAGTGATTTAAAGTTCTCACCGGGTGTGACTGTCCCAGGCTTGTGAGTGCCCTTTGATCCTCTGTGCAGGACACTGATCAGTGAATCTTTTCTCATGCTGAAGAAAAAGTGGGAGGAATTTCTTTTTGCTTAAAAGACAGGTATGTGCTTAAGATTGCGACAGTCTCCCTGCAGAAGGAATAATACTCTTAAGATCTGAAAGTATGAAAAGCTCATATATATTAAAATAAAGTGGCCTGTCATGTTCTGTGCTTAAACTAAAAATGGATGGGTTGGCCTTGCACATGTGGTAAAAATCTGACTTTTTAGAAGCATCCTGCAACTGGAGGGGTCAGACACTATTGGACTTATTTGTGTGGAAATACGATGTAGAGTGTAATGGTGAGGTTAAGAGCAAGTCTGTGAGAGGGAAAAGTGGTTTTACTGTGCCCCACAAGAGAAGAAGCTCATAAAGGGTGCTGGAGAGTGAGTTTAGTTCAGTGTGACACATGAGTGGTTGAAATACAGATGTGCTGGTCACAGATACTGTTAGAGGGCTTGTATGATTCTGTGGTCATTACAAACATCTGCAGCTGGATCTAAGGTTATACTACAGCAAAACTGTAGTACAGCAAAGCATGATGATTGTAATCTGCTATCCTGTGGCTTAAAATTGTTTTTTTCAGAATAAAGCAAGCCTGAATTACGTAGTTATGGCTGGTGTCATTGTTACAAAAATAATGGAGACAAAAAAAGAGATGGAGAGAGTGGGACAGGGGTTTTTACATATGTAAATACTTACATTAATTAGAGTCTTTGAGGTTACAGTAATTTCACAACCTGCGTTAATAATAACAATAGAAATTGAAAAATGAGATGTTGTCTACTCTTATCATAATGTTTTAATTATTTTCAAGGTCTATGGCTTAAAAGAAAAAGGTGTTTCATATTAAGAATGTTCCATATTGGCTATCATTCTGTGGGCTTTACACATCACATATTTAAAGAACTCATTCTGGTGTCCAGATCTCATGAAATCATGGTGGAAATTAGAAAGATACTGAAATCAGATGACATTTCAGATTTACTAGGAACAAATGTTATTTAATAAATTACCTATACATGTTTTTTAAGAGTATTGACTAGTTTTACATTCTAACAAGGAACTGTTTGAGAGTAGGGACTCAGTGAAATCCATACTTACTGCAGAGAATGACTGTGTTTTCTATAAACTTGGTTTTGGGATAGGGAACACAGAACATGATGACACATGAGACACACAAATTCTTTGTACCTTACACAAAAACACTGCTCCTCTTGCAGCTTCTGCTTACCCAAATCCCAAAGGATCAAGTTACTGTTTCTGTTAAATTCACTTTTCCAGTAGGTGGAGACACAACAGTTGATTTCAAGTAAGCTTAAGCCTTTACATTTTGATTGCAAACATTTTGTCAAGATACTGTTGAAATAATGAAAATTATGATGTAAGAAAAAATTTAAATTTTTATTTTAAGATAGTTTACTTAAGCCTCTTTTACTGATAGACCTCTGGCATTCAAATATTGCTTCTGTAGTAAGAGTGTCTACTCAAATAGTTGGGGTTTAATTTTCTAATTATCTCCACCCACTGGTCAAATATGCATTAATGAAAAGTTTAAGTGATACCTTTTAAAATATCCAAACATAGGATGGAGGAAAGTAGATTGGGGGTAAGAAGATTGGGTAAAGTTTTTTCTTAAGACTAGTAACACAAGGCAGGGGAGTCCTCAAGTAAATTAGCAGGGGAATAAAAGAAAGATGTATTGGCTATTCTGACTATTACTCCATTCCTTGATAATTTTTTAGAAATATTTTATTCCGTGTTCATTCATTAATTGTTCAGAGATCCATGTTCATTCATTAATTGTTCAGAGATCTGACTGCAGGTATCATGTCAGAGGTTTTGTATGTAAGACATGTCAACAACTTTTAATGTGATGATTTCTTTTTTTAACAAGTCATTGGGCCAGTTGGTAAGTCAGCCTTTACATATCTTATTAAAATTCCACCCCATGCCTTTCCTGATCCTCTGTTGAAGTTTACAGAGGTCTTTTTGGTAAGATGAAACTGCTTATGCAGCACAAGTTCTCAAACTGGAAAGACAGACTGTATTCTAGCAAATGAAGTGAGAGAAAAGTTTATTTTTCCTTTCCAAGGCATTCTGGCTTACTGTATTGTGAGCTGTTGTGCTGTAGCAAAGACAGAGTTGCTGCACAAAAATTACTTGAACATTATTAATTTTGCTGTAGTCATACTGCTGCTTACAGCTTCTCATGCATTCTTCAGATCATTAGGAGGAAGCGTAATTAACAACTGAAAGTTCAGTGTATGCACTCTTCAGTAAAGAACATGCAGGCAGGAAGAAGTTGGTAAGTGAAATTTAATGTTCATGGAGTGTGTGACAGCAGGGCATTCAGTCATCTGAATTCAAATCAGGCAGACAATCCTTCTTCTCAGATCTACTGGCACGGCTCTGCTGCTTACACTAGATTTGGTATGGAACAGCAAAATGGGATGAGCAGTGCTTGATTCGATCACTTCTGACCAGTGAAGCTCCTTTATACAGATTTAATCTTTGTAGTATTTTAACAACTTGCAGGAGCTTGTTGCTTGGTGTAGTTGGCGTTTGTCTTACGTGATGATGTTCCCTGAGGACAAACTCTGGGTGTGCTTTGCTATGTGTGGTATTTAAAGCAGTGTTCAACTGAGGCTGATTTATCCAGTGAAACACTGGTTTTGGCTCTATGAATTTTGTTTCATGCTCTCAAAGCTATTATGTGGCGTAGCCCACTTGCTACATGCATAAAATTCAGCCTTGATGTGAGCCTGTTGTGTGAGAGGAGCTGTTCATCATTAAATCTGCGATACTCTCGCAGGTGTCTTGTCACAAGAGGGATCAAATGGACACACTACCTTTGAGTCATTGTGCTTTGGGAAGCAAGATAAACTGGTAACCTGTGTTGCTGGGTTTTAATCAGCACTTCTGTAACATTACCTGGTCACAGAGAAGTAATGACTGTGCTTGAATTGCTCTCTGACTGATGGTTGAGAACCCTCACGTGTGCTTCGTATTCTTATTGCTGGAGGGGAAACATTTGGGCAGTTTTGAGAACAGGCCATAAATACACAAAGAGAAAGGGGTATGAGAGCACTGAAGAGCTGGCAGTTGAATTGTCTCTTGAGTTTGACACAAAATTTGGTAGGAAAAATGTCAATCCGACCGTCCATATGTCCTTGTGTCTGCCACACACACACTACTGGCTCCCAACGGGTAAGTCTTATGCATCCAGACATTGTTAAAAATTGTGCTATTGTTATAGGAGATTAAGTGAGTTTCTATACTGATGAAAAGGTATGAAGCTTTGGATGTTGTTAAAAAGGTGCAGAAGAGGGTTTTGTATTTGATGCTTTCCAAGTTGCGAGCGCGGAGCCGGAACGCGCCGGGTCTGCTCGGAAAGGTGGCTCAAGCGCGCTCTCCAGTGGCCACACTGGGGCAGCGGCACTGGGATGGGCTCGGGGCCGCCGGGGCCACCGCACCGGTGAGCGACAGAAGCCAGCACCGGTCGTGCGGGTGCCTGCTTGCTTAGCTGAGTATACTGATAAATAAGCTGGTGCTTCTTAACAAACTAGCTAAATTCGTACAAAAAAAAAATAAAAAAATTAAAAAATCCGCAGTTGCCAAAAATTGATTCAGTTAGAAATCTTGCTTTTGTAGTTGGATCAAAAAATGACTCTCCCATCCAGCAGTCTGTTAGTTGGGGAGATTGGTGCAGTCTCTGCTGGGACTGTTTATGCTGTCGCCTGGAAGCAGTCAGGTGTACTGCTGAATGGAATTTATTAGCTATGAATTGAAGCGTGCACTTTTAACTGTGTCAAATCTTGGCAAATAGCTCTGCAAACAGTACAGACTAACTAAACAGCAGCAGAAAGAAATGTGTAGTTCTTACCAAGTTTACCACACAGTTCTCAGTCTTACATCACATTCCATGCTGTTCCAGAAAGCAGCAGGGGCCTTCAGAAGGAAGAACTTCATTGGTGCTAATGAGTAGGAAACGGAAAAGAGAGGGGCGGACTGTTCAGCAGGTGGACTCCTCATAAAGTGGAAGGTCTCAAGGTGCATTGCTGTAATTTGAGATTTCTGAGATAGCTGAATGCTTCATAGATTATTTCTGGTATTGTTTTATTTTGTCTCTTTTTAACTGTTCAAACCTCGAGCATCTGGCTCCTGGCAGACTTCTTTTTTGTAGACAAGACCTAAGTTAGGCCTTGTTTGACCACACACCTTGTTTCTCGAAAAACCACAACTGTTTTGAGAGTTTTGTATGACAGTGAGAATGTCAGAATGGTACTGTTAGGTCTTGCTATTAACTGGAGTGGTTGAACTAAGACACTTCAAGTAAGTTTGAGCTCGTAAGACTACAGTGTTTGGTTGGGTTTTTTAAAGCAGTTTTATTTGTAAGGTACTAGCAAAAAACCTACATAGAGGAACATTCAGTGAAACCACTGAGAATCCTTTCTTTGGAATTGTAAGAATTAGTCTACAAATTTGGCAAGAAATGCTTGTGTAATAAGTTTCAGAACAGTCTGCTACTTAGCTTAGAATGTATACGGAAAAGTGCAACTGTATGTGTTCATATGTGACATCTGGTGTGATACAGTCCTACCAGTTACACTTATCTGTTTACCACCTCTGATAAAGGCCATTACATGGAATGTGTACTTTTGTGCACAAAGCTCTTTTCTTACTATGCATGTCATTATAAAACTTTTACACATTTTAAATAATAATAAAAATAAAATCCCTTTGGCTTCCCTACCCCAGGCATAAATGATTTTACTTTACAAATATAATTACTGTACTTCCAGGAGGTAATCTCTCTGGGCAGCCATAGACTAGTTTGAATTAGATTACTCTGGTTTTTCCTCCAGGGTGAGTTAATACATTGAGTTTTATTTTTCTGTAATTACTTCAAAATTTAGATCACTTCTAATGCTTACTGTTCTTCCTTATAACTAGACTGGGAAAGCTAAGAATACTTGCATTTGAAAGGTTAACATTAAGTTTTTTTCGCCCATAACTTTATTTTCTTCAGGTAGGTATCTGTTCTGCTCCTCAACTTCATACAGCTCATGCTGTATTCAGTTAGTCTCAGTTGTAGAGTTTCTTAATTTGGAAATACTGGAAATATTTACTTAAAAAGCAGAGACTAAGCACACTAAATCTTTCAACTGTGACATTTAACCAAGTCTAGCTAGAGCAATGTTTTTGTTAAATCTGTATTTCCAGAGTTCTGGGTTTGAAATCTTTCCAGTAGTTTGGCAGTAAGCTTCATGAATAAAGCAAGTTACTACTTTTACCTCTGTTACAAAATCTTCAGACAGAAAGCCAGTCAGTGTGAAATAAACAGAGGAGCAGAGTTAGTCAGGGTAATAGTCAGGAAAAGGTTTTTCCTATTGTTTTCATGAACTTCTGCAGAAAAGGCAAATCTCTGGATAGATGGTTGGGAACTACAATTGGATGCAAATGCATTTATATAAATGACCTGTTTGTATTTGGATTTTACTTACTTTAAGAAGCAGCAATGCACTTAAGCACTAGATGAGAGAAGACTACACAGATTAATTTGTAAATTAACCTTATAATAATACAGTGCTGTTTTGAAATTGAAGGAAATCTTTGGTGTTTTGAGGTCTCAGAATATGACTTCCTGTTTGTGTTGAATACAGGACTAGCCAGGATATCTGTAGAGCCAGTCATTTTAGTTCTGTAGTAGGCATCTGGTATCAAATTGCAGGAGTATTATGTACTAATGCAAAAGTAAATACAGTGTCAAAAGGTAAAACTTGTTATGTGTATTGTCAATGAAGTCCTACAGCCTAGCTATGGAACACATAAGTCCATTGCAAACCTGAAAGTACGTGGGCCTCCTTTCATACAGTAGGTTTTCAGATGATAAGAACTGTCATTGTGTCAGACTGAAGGTCCATCCAACTCCTTTTTCTAACATGCAGTGCAGCTTCTCAAACCATGCAGAATCTATCAGGAGCTCCTATTAATGTTCTCTCTGAGCAGATTTTCAAGAAGACAGAAGACATGGATGTCTCTTGAGAAGAAGCTGGGGCTTGAAAATTTAGTGTCTGGATAGCCTTAAATTCAGCTTCCAGATAGGGATAAAGAAGCATAACATGGTCCCCAAGTGCCTCGACAGCATTATCCAAAAACCAGTGAATTCATTGTGCTCATGCGCAACAGCAGCAGAATCCAAAATTTAATGCGTTGTTCACTACTAAAATAACATCTTATGTAATTGCTCTGGGCCTGCAAATTAGCAGCTTCCAAAAAGACCTGATAGCTTTGCAGAGGGGATTGAAAACTAAGACAGCAGAATGACTGATAATGCTGAAGTTGTAAGACTTGAAGGTCTCCAGGAAGTCCATCCCTGAGCAGAGAATAGATTACCCATTTGCCACTCCTTTTCTTTCTCTGCTCTTCTGCAAGTCGCTAGGGAGCCAGTATAAATGCAAGAGGATGACCTGAAATACCAGGCACAGGTTAGCAGCTGTGGGTGTGGCTATGTGTAAGAAAAAGATTCCTTCTCTCTAATATTGTACTAAAGAAAGACCGTGCATCAGGAACTTTCTCTTGTTTGATGTGATCTTGCGCTATATTAGGAGATTACCCATTTAAACGGAAGAGGGCTGTTACCAGTAACAGATTGGAAGTCACAGTCTGTCTTATAAATGCCCTTTAAAAATATGTATATTTTATTTTGTTTGTATGTGTGCATGTGACTACATACACAGAAAAAGAAGGAATTTTTAATAAAATGTAGTATTTTATATATGTATGTGTTGTGTGTGGGTGTATATATATGCATACATATGTATCTTAAGAAAAGGCGGCTTGTCTGTAAACAGAAAGCCCAGCATCCATAAACTGTCTGGGAGAGCATAAAAACAAAGTAACCATACATGACATTTTCCCTAGGTAATCTCCCAGAATCTGGCTAATATTTAACCTGAAGATTTCTTAAATTAAATTAGGTTGTGGATTGTTTATGTCATTTGTGTTGGGTGGTTTTACCATTCGAGATGCTTCCATTTCAAAACTGGTCTCAACTTCTTAATGGACCAGTATTCATACATAAATTGCTAGTGTGCACTGGAGATCTGTTTGATTAAACATGAGAAACTCTTATCCTTGGATTGGATTACTGTTTAGTTTCTTTAAATAATTGACAATGGATTTTCGCTGAAGTGCTTGATAACTGAGACGTGATATGTGCAAGCATTTTAGCCTTCTGTGAAGATTGAGCCAGTACTAGTTCTTGCTTTGGTAACAGAGCTGGTGGCAAGTTTGCAGCAGATTAATGATTACCCATAGTTTAGGAAGCATGTCAGACTGACCAGGATACCCACAGGTTGTTCTTTGATGAGCCATTGCTCCACTCTGCCTAATGATGTGTCCAGGTGAAACAGCAGAAATAGATGTTTTGCCTCCAAACACTGTAACTTTTATGCTTGTTTACATATTTACCTGCTCCCCAGAAATCTGACTGCTGCCATGTGACATGTTCCTTCTGATCCTGTCTTCCACACAGGCACCCTGTATGGGATGGACCTAGCCTTGGCCAGGATCTTGGTGTGACTTTAAAGGTTCTTTTGCCTTCAGTGTGGGGTTTTAATAAAGACAGAAAGATAAGGTGCATTGTGATTAAAGGGAGAACATTCTAAAAATTTGAATTTTGGGTTGCTTGGTCACTGAGTCCTTTGAACTTACATGTCTGTGCTGATAACAGGTGGTCATCTGAAGCTAGAGGGAAGACTTCTAGATTAGCAATAGAAATGCCCTTTCAAGTTAGTCTGACAATAAGATATCCTGTGCCTGGAAGCATGCTCAGCTGATCTGTGGAAATGCGTAGGTAATAAGGAAACATCACTGTCTCAATTGCTGTGATTAAAAAACATCCCTCCTAACATCCCCCTTCACATTGTCCTATATCTATACTCAGAATTGGGAACAAGCTGAAGCAACTGGCTCATTTTTCCCTCACTCAGTCGTTCTGCAGGTAGCTAGCAATTTTTTATATTCGATATCACTTGGAAAACACTTCCAACTTTACAGCGATAGTCAATGACTTTGTAGCTTCTAGGTTCTTCTCCTTTCATACCTACTGTATGAAAGGAGGCCCACGTACTTTCAGGTTTGCAATGGACTTATGTGTTCCATAGCTAGGCTGTAGGACTTCATTGACAATGTCACTTCCTTACATGATAGTGACAATGTCACTTCCTTACATGATAGTTCCTTACTCCTATCATGTAAGGAAGCAGAATGGAGTCAGGAGTTCTAGATCACCGTGTTAACAGTGAACTAGCAATGTGTTTTCAAGCAAATCATCTTGATACAAGGTCTTAGAATCCAGACAGTGATTTCCATATAGAATAAAGGCTTAGAAATTATAGAAGTAGTTTCTACTACCTTTTGGAAATGTGTTGTCAAGGATTCAGAGAGATGTAAAGAGCTCCTTCCCCTTTACTTTCCAGCCTGTCATCTTCTCACTTATTGGTAAAAGTCACAGTTCTCATGTTTGATCCTTTGGTAAGTTGGTTAAAGAGGCAATAACGAAGCAATGTCCCAATAGAGTTCTCTAAAAAGGTTTTTAAAAAATGCTTTTGCAAGGTGACTTTCTTACTATCTTTTTATAGGAAGTGTAATCATTCACAAACCCCTAGTTTGGCCTGAGTGGAATATGGAAGCTCTCAGGCTTGACAGGAGTTGGGAAGCATACAAAAATAGGAGCAGTTCCATTACCAAGAACTTGATCTAGGCTTTTATAGGTGCTCTTTCTTCTTTGTAGAAAAGATTGTGATAATGGTAAGCAAAACAAATAATTATGTCAGGCCTTTTTTATTTAGTTAGTTAAGTAATAATGCAACAGAATTGGAACAGAAATAACACAACATATGTGGAGTTCAGAAAAAATTGACTGACCTTTCTTATCCCAAGCTGCACCAAGAGGGCAGGTCTTCCTCTAATTATTGGTACATCTTGCTCAGAGAAGTGACAAAGGTTTATCTAACTGCTCTCAAAACCAGCTATAATTTGATCGTCTTGATACCTTGAAGGTGAGGCTTGACCAGACTTGTGTTTTCTCTTGCTGAAGAAATAGATCCTTTCGAAAAAAAATTGAGAAAGTGCAGCATGAATATGCTTCTTGTATAGAAATAGGAGAAAAAAAGAGCAAAATTTACCAGCTGTACATTGAATATTGTCTTTCCAAGTGATGCCCAAAAATACTCTTGTGCATCTGAAGATGCTGAATGCATCATAAATCTTGGCTAATATTATCTAGAATTGCTCTACTTAGTTATCTCTGACCAAAATTAGAATCATGCTAAAGCTTCTGTTACATAGTTTTTAGAGTTCATGGGTAGCTTCTGCGTGAATTAAAATGATGAAGAAAGGCGAAAGTTGTGAAGAGTCATAAGGACTTAAGATCTTGGCCATTCTATTTTAAATTGGAATTTAAACATGTTAGAAAGATCTTTGAGTGTCTGTAGCACAGGTTGCTTTTATTCAAACTACTCATTCTATTTTTGCGGCTAAGCTGCCATTTCTGTTTTAGTCTCTACTCTGATTCTTAAGCATTTGGGTGTACTTAGGAAAGAGGAGAAATACTTTCTTGTGTGAACAGAAATAGGCAGCAAATAGAAAGATAGTGGACAAATCTTGAAGCTATATGAACCTAATGGATTAGTCAAGAATTATACTGTGTGACATTTCACAGTTTGTAGTTAAGGAAATACATGCAAATACCTCTTGTCAGCCTGTTTTGAAGGGATCTGAACATATAAACCTCTGAATGAGTTTTTCATTGAAGTAGGTCACTTCCTTCCTTTTTGTTCTTTTTTTTTTCTGACATAATTCCTAAACCAACTTTAACAGATGCCTTAACTTTGAAGTCACTGAGATGGGTTACCTGCTTGCAGCTAAACTTACACTTAAATCCATTTCAGTAATATTTTAGCAAATTCTATTTCTCTGGAATATTGTCTAACCAACTTTTTTAAAGGCAGCAGGCTGAAAGTGGCTCAGCGAGGGACTCGGCATTGGGAACCTCCCTCTCTTTCCCATCAATGAAGAAGTGTAGTGTCATCTTCCAGGCAGAAGTGTCAGTCTGTATACATGAAAACAGGTGGAGCAGGTGACAGTTCCATTTAAACAGTACTCCTTCCAGCATGGTGTAAGCACCTTGTGGTAGTGCTAGACTGTGTACAAAAATGACAGATGACAGGTGTGGTTTCCTGGGCCATTAGCTGGAATATATAAGACATTTCATGTTTTTTTTTTCTTTTTCCTACTGAGCTACTCCTTTTGTTGTATCTAGTTTTTCTAGGTTCATGATAATTTGTTGCCTACTTTCCAGCCATTTCTTTTCCCTTTTATTCAATAATTTTTTCAAATAATTCACTATTAAATAGGCGTTCAGGACTTCTAGCTCTCAAACAAAAATTTACTTTTATGTCTGTGTTGGAAGGATGACCAACTTCTCTGTGTACGGTAAGGTATTTGGCTGCTAAAGGATTTGAACATTGATGTTGGATATGTGCACAGGCCTGTGTTCTGATGGCTGGTATGATGACTGCAAAAAAACCCAGGACAGATAATCTGACACTAAGATGATCTTGAATTTGTGCATCTTGGTGGTGATTAAACTCACTGAAATATATTTTCTACCCCTCCCAAAATACAATCCAACAGAAGTCTTCAAAGGATTAAAGTCAGTGAGTTTTTAGAGAGGATTATTTGTACAAGGTGTTGGAAGTGCTGTATCTGTGAATTTGTTTGGTATTCTGTTACGTTATGTGTGTGTCTTTCATGGAATCTTGAAGTCATAGGACACTGTGTGTTGCATGGCTTTGCTCTGCTGTTAGCACAGTAGATTCAAGTAAAAATGTTTGGCGAAAGCAAGAATGTCTGGGATGCAGTTGCAATGGTATTTCCATGCGTCAAATTTATAGTGGAGCCTTGCAGCTCTCCTGCACTAAGCAGATTTGTGCTGTGTTGTAAACTTCTCATTTTGTCAGTCTTTGCATCAATTCTTGGAAAGCCCCGTAACTGAAGAGCAAGGCTGGTAAAATTACTATACTGATTTATTCATTTTATTAAGTCTTGAACTTAAGATAGTCTTCTTGATAATTTAGAGTGAAAGATCTGATCTGTGTACATACAGCACTGTGTAAGTGTCCTTTCTCACAGAAAGGTACCTGTTCAGGTTCAGGGTATCTCTCTGGAACAAGAACTGCCTGCAGAGTGATGGTCATTATTTAAAGAATTAAAAAACCGACGAACAGTGTAAGTCTTTGGTAAAAATCCTTTGGGGAAAGGGTTCTGTAGTATTCTGTTGGTATTTAGCATGGATGAGAACCTTTTTCTGTTCATGTTTAAGTTTCTGGTTGGCACATGGGACTAGGAAATTAGAGGGCTTCTTGGTGTCCTGTGTTTTAACTTGTTTGACACGCTAACAATTCCTTTATTAAGCACAGCACAGGAAGATCACAGTTTTGAGCACATGTGAAATTTATCTAACTGCATAGTGAGTTTCAAGTACTTAGAGTGTATATCAAAAAATTATCATGAGACTATTTAATTCTCTACCCTTTCAGTCATAATTTAATCCTATGTTGAGCCAACATAATGCATGCTTGATTGAATCTTTATCCTTCACAGCCCTTGATGTCCATTGTTCTGGACAGAGGCATGGTAATTAATTTGTGAAAAGATTTTTTCAATACAGAGACTTGGCTTCTTTTTTGAACTACTGGCAGGAGCTCATTCAAAGCAGTCTCTCTGGTATTAAAAAACAAGTGTTGATTCCTTCTGTGTGAAAGTTGGCTTGTCTGGGTCTGAAAACTTATGCTGAGAAGTGATGTGGTATTTAAATCCTGACACTGTGTTTGGAAAAACAGAATCTCTGCCAGATTTTCTGCAGCTGAGAAAGCTTCTTTCACGTTTCAAATGCTTCAGTCATTGAACACTAATTCCTTTTTACAGGATCAAATATGATTGCTATAACACATTACTGTGGAGGAATACTCGGTGCCATCAGTAAGCTTGATTTATGGAAAGGATATTAAGTGAAAATAAAAAGGTCCCTTTCCAAGCAGTATGGCGCAAGTATTGCTGAGGTTTCTTCCAAACTCAGTATTCCAAAGGAAGTTTTGACATGAAGATCTGATGTTTCTAATGGATCTCTCTCAATGTGCAGATTAATGCCAGTAGGTTGAACCAGCAATCCAGTAAGTGCTCACCAAGGCTGCTGGGCTTGTGCCTTTTTTAATGTGCCACTGGATCTGTCCCGGCACAGGTGTTTGGGGGCTAGCTGCACGTGGTTTGCTGTTTTCCCCTCTTGACCCGATGAAAAAGCAAGCTGAAGTCCAGCATGTATCCTTGCAGTCCAGCAGTCCTTACAACTTTGCACACATGTGTAACTGACTCTTAGGATGCATGTAGCTGAGGTATCAGGATCTGTTGATTTAGGGAAGTGCGAGCCTGGGCTGCTTACAGTATTGGCCGCTCTTTGAGTAGAGACAGTCAGCCAGGTTCTGTCCTGAGTCTAGGACTTTCCTTCTACCACATGACATGTGGAATGTGTGCAGGTCTTCTGGAGACCATGTTAATAGACAGAGTTTCGGAGAAGTTGAAACAGAGTCAAAATTCCCTTTGGGTGTTGGACATGTCTTCAAGAATGGTGTTGTGAAAAGTGAAAGAAATACAGCTTATTGTTTGAAAAATCACGAAACAGGTTGATTTCCTTTCTGCAAATAGGAATTTATGCTTCTGAAAATGCATTCCTAGACTATGTTCTGTTTCAGACCTTTCAAAATCCTGAGGAAGAATGGGGCCATTTAACTTCAGTGTCAAGTTTGTAGGAGACAGTGTCTACTCCATCTGTTTCTGACTACCTTGTGTGCAGTATAACCTGTCTGCTGAGACAGCACTTTTTTTTTAAAATGCCATTCATAAGGACTGGCAACAATGTGGTTTTGACCTTGTAACACCAGAAGTTATGGAAAAAGACACCATTGCCCTTTCAAGTTTTCTTGGGAACTTAAAGGTAATTTCATGTTAAATTATTCCACAATCTGTGTCCAAAGAACCAATTTATCCATTGGAGGTTACATTGCTCTCTTTTTATATTGTTCTCAGGCCCAGTACTCTGCAGGTACAGAGGAATTTAATGGGGATTAAAATAAGCAGAAACAACCATGGATGGGACTGACTTCTCTGAGAACTCATATGGTGTGCTGAGACAATCCTGTCAACTGCCACACTGAAGGTGGTTGGCAAAGCGATTATTCTCTTCCAGGTCAGGACCTGGACTTCATAAAACCTTCTTGTGGAAAAGCTGAAACATGGAATTATTATTAATCTATTGCAGTGAAATTCCAAGGCTGGGAACAGACTCATGGTCCCCAAACTACCATTTCTGATTCTTCATGGGAGGACTTTAATAGGCTGTTTTGGGAATCCTCTGCAGTTCTTTTCTGTGGATGGCATTAGAAATGGCTCTGGCTATTGATACCCAGGTAACTGAGCCTCAAAATTTGTGCAAATCTGAAAGGTTTTATAGTCAAAACCCAACGAGGCTCCTGCTTGTACTAGTCTTTGCTTCTCTTCCCCCTCCCCTCCCCTCCCCTCCCNAGAAGAAAAGTCCAGCTGCCTTTGCATTTGCCAGTGCTTCTTTAAAAACTAAACAAAAACCCCCAAAAACAAACCAAACAAAAAAACCCCCAAAACCAACCAAAAAAACCCCCCCAAAAAACCGAACCCCAGAACATTTAAACTGAAAAATGTGCAAAATTTACTTAAAAGTTCTCTGGTTTTGCTTCTGTTGAAGTGATGGGGTACTTGACTGAAAATTCAGAAGTTCTTAGCAAAACTTAATGAAACCCAACTTGGTATTCTGAGGAAATTAGTAGAAAATTTCAAACATGTCAGTATGCATCACATACAGTTTTGAAGATACCCTTTGCTGTTTCACTGCCTGTGCTCACCTTATACAACACAGAACACTGTCATTCAGGGTTTACAGCAGTAACTTGGAAATTGACGTTAACGTGAAGGTGGCGAACATTCAAAGAGCATTTAAAGTGGCAGTTTCCTTAAAAACGTAGTTCTTAATCCAAGCTGCCCCAAGACCACTGTAAATAAATTTTTACAGATGTTACTGTTCCTAGATATTCTTAAATTGAAATTAGATTTGCCACCTTTCCTTAAACATTTGCAATCATAAATATATCCTGACAACATAATGTGGGGATGTAGTCCAGGAGGTAAAATACATGACTAAGGGCAGTGTGACTTACTCTGTGAAGTTTTTCAGTTCTCTTCAAAATAAAAGTGTCAAGCTGATCCTTTAATTCCTTTTCCAGGGTTCTTGAACATACCCTTCAAAGGACTAAAGGAACATAACTGTTGAGGGTAATGAATGGGCAATTGTGTAAATCTTGACTGCATTGAATTGCAAGAAAGGTTTAGAATAGAGTCTCTTCACTAGGGAAGTGACAGAGATGCATTTTGAGCATTCCTGAGAGTCAAGTAAGCTTTTAACATGCCATATTCTGCCATTTCTTTATTTAAACAAAAAGGTTTTATGTGGTATTTTTCACTATTCATAAACATAAGCAGTGCTATTTGGCAAACAAATTTAGAAAAGCCATTTTCTGTCCAGTATCTACCTACTAACTTTCCAGCTGTATTTTGGAAATTTTCTTTGTGGGTAAAGCTTTAGCTGTGTCCTTAAAATAAGCAAGAACTGTGTTATATGACAAAGGTAGTGAAGTAAACATTTTTTTATTTTCCTGTTGCAAGTCACCCTGAGCTAGAACATCATTAATTTAGTGAATTGCTTTTACTGCTTCCTAATAAGTTTGTTTGGGCAGAAATGGGGGTGTGTGCATGAGAGAGATTAGTTTAGTGGAAGTGGGAGCATTAGAGTTTAGGGATGGCTTCAAGTGCTATTTTTAGAAAATGTAGTAAGTCATCATGCAAAATTGAAAACTGAGGTCCTGGGACAGAGATATTTTAATTTAAATGTTATAAATTTTGCAGATTCACTCCTGTTTGCAGGTTCATTCATGTCCTAAATGTTTTGCCTTCAGGCTAGAATGCAATAAAAATTTGAGTGAAATTAAGTAGACTCTGAATTAACTGAACACTTCCCTATGGAAGCATTTCATGATGGATTTTTTCCTTTCTATAGAAAAATGGGCTAGATATAATAATAGTGTAATTAAATATATTTTTCCTTTTTTATTAAAAAATATGTTGACATAGTCTAAATATTTTCTAAAGTGCTTTAACTTACTTTGTGCTCTAAAAAGCTGTCTTACATTTCTGTTTTTTGCATATAGTTTTATTGAGCAATTTTCAAATGCTTGTGTACCATCTATAGTGGAACCTCAGAAATATTTCTCAGCCTGCAGTGGTGCAGCTCTAATTTAAATACTCCAGTGTTTTAGCTTGGAAGGGATAATTCAATAAATACTTCACAGTAGCAGAGTCCTGAAACAGTGCATGCATGAAATGTTAACATATGGGTGTGAATGTTAAAAGGGCAGAGGTGTAGTTTTTATGAGTGAGAATGTATTATAATAGTGTTATTTCACTTGATATCAAAACTCTTCATCATAAAATTCGTAATTGTTAGAACTCCTCAATGTCTCCTGTACTTGAATCTGTAAAAGGGAGTAGTGTTAAAAGCAACAGTAATATCTGGATGATGTGTGGTTTCTGGTGGATTTCCTTGTCTCAGCCTTTTCACTAAAGCAAAAGTGGACCAAAAACAAAGTGCCAAAAGCTAATTTGAAACCTAGAGTAATAGCAGTGGGACAAAATACACATGTAGTGTTTTCACTGAAGAAAGAGGACATTTTGTTCAGTTACAGATTTAAACTTTGGAGGAGAATGAAGTTTAAAGTGATCCTTTGTACTGCTTTGTGACAGACCAGTACATTGAGCTGACAGTATGACATCACTGTAAGAAGGTCAAAGTAGATCTCACTATCTCCCTGTATCACTAGAGAGGGAAGTATTAATGGTGCCGTGCCAGGCACTCACAAGACTCTCATCTGATATATTTTCCACAGTTCTGACAGTCTAAATTGAGAAAAGGTGTAGACTGGCTTAGGTACAGGGGATCTATGCCAAGCTTGGTTCTTTCCCAGTCAGTATAGGAGAGGAGAAGCCTTCTGGAGGGCAGGAAATTGCCCTCTTTATGTTAGAGTAATGAAAACTAAAACATTGTTTGCTAAATGCAAAAAAAAATGGGTTAAGAACAGGGACCAGAAAGCTAGATTTCCTATTAACCAAGGTTAAGGAAATGCCCTAGTATGTGAAGTGTGGATTGTTTTTATTGATCTCCTCCTGATACTCTGTTGAGTGATCAAGTGCCTTCAGCCACAAGGATGCAGATACCCCTGAGATGCAAGCTGCAGTGGAACCAGCATCATCTCTGGTAATCAGAGTCATCATGAGTCTCTGGAGGTGCAGTGTTACTTTGCTACACAGTGGAATATCTAATTCTGTTTATTAAAAGTACCTTATCTTTTTTGTAGACGTGCACAAACCACGCTACAGAACAGCTCTGTAACTAATGTTCTAAAACATGACATTTACACAGTAGACAGTAGAGTACATTACAATCCTTCTGAATTTTAGCTTTCTTTGAGAAAATGCCTATCCAGTGTTCCCAGATGAAAGTGCAAATGGTTGAAAAAAGGTGTTGATGGCCGAGCTTGGACCAGTTGCTGCTGGCGTGCCTGGTCTCAGAAGTGGGGCATGTCTTGCAGCTTGCCTTATGCACTATGACTGTGTTGATTGGAGACAGCAACAAGATGCAAGCATGTAACTCTTGAAGTGGAAGTCTGCTTTCCCTTTGGAAAGTTGTTAATTATTTTTTCTTCAGATCTAATTTTCTTTTTTTGGGTGTGAAGAAGGGATTTAATTGAGGAAGAAATCTTAATTGATTGCCAGCTGTCCTTAGGTTGAATTTGTGAATGGCATAAAACTATAGATGGTTCTGCATGGCTTCCCCTCAAGTGTTTCACCAAGAAAAGTGATACAGTAAACTCATTCTTATGTTTGTTTGGGTTGGTTTGTTTGTTATATATAACTTGTTCCTGTGCTATATGACTGTGGTCTTTACTTATGTTAGCATTTTTTCAGTCCTGCTTTCTTCAGGCTCTGTTGTACTGCAACAGATAAATGCAGAAACAAAGCTCTGATTCATTTGGAAGAGTGCACATTAGAGAAAGCAATACTTCAAAAACTGTACTTAGGTTGTTGCATCTCTTTTGCTGGCATTTTAGACTTCATAAAACCTGATATTATTTACCAGAGGTACTGCAGAGAATGCAAGTTTGTTCATCCAGCTACTGTTTGCAAAATACCAGGGAGAATGACACATGTATGCACGAAGCTCAGCCTGGTGTATAACTTGAGTGGAGTGCAGCATACATTCTGAAACTTGTTCAATTTCTGCTATAACTTTTGAGTACAAAGTAGTATCTTAGACTGCCTATCCACTGGATGTTTTACTTTAATTTAAAAATTTTATTTAAAAGTTTTAATGTATTCTCCAGTACCTGAACTACTAAAGTACTTGAAGAACTAAGGGTAGTACAGTCTTTCTTCAACAAAATTAAAATTTCTCCTGGGGCATGTCCTAGGATTCATTTAAAGTACTGTGGTCTTTACGTGACATCAATGTATACATTCCTACAGCTGCAGCTAAAAAGTAAGAACACACAAAAAATCAATTAAAATTCAGCCTTTTGAAAAAGTTTGGGTTGATTTGGTTGTACATGCTCTGGTTTGTGCGGTATGGTGCTTGGAGATTTTTTTCTGCATACTTGTCTGGTGTGTGCATGTATGTCCTTCCTCAATTAATCACTTCTGTGCCTGAAGCTTGTATCCACTAATTAAAAAAGGTCAGAAAACTTGGTAATACGTAACAATTATATAGGCTTATCTTTAAAGCATCAAGCTTAGTTAGTGAGCGTCAAGTTCAGTTTATTGCGTTTATACTTCATGAAATATTTTTCTTTGCAATCCTTTAAGAAAGAGAAATCTGACATGATGTCCTTAATACTAGATTTTAGTGTCTCTGCCCTCAATAGCTCATTGTTGGTCATCAATATATGTATTTAAATAAGACTTAACCTTTTAATTCTGCTGCTTTTGGAGTTTTGATGTTTTGTTCCCTTTTTATCTTTGCTGAGATAATTTTTAAATAGTATTCCTTTTTTCCAAAAGATGCAGCTGTGAGGTCCATCTGTTCATCAGAAAATTTGTACTTAATCTTTTTTTAGACAAAGTCCACAGCCTGAAAGAAGTATGTCTGCAGTGTTCGAGCTGGGAAAGGGTTGTTAGCTCTTCCCTATAGCTTTTGTGACCTTCACAGTCCTGAAAAATGGGCATGTAAAATATAGTTGAGCCAGGTTTGATAAGGGTAGGGACTGCTTGAGCTTCTATTTGTAGGTATGCTAAAATAGCTCCATCTTGGCTTGCCAGTAGACTTGGAGAAAATGAAGTGAAAAAAAATTATTAAACTTTTCTAAGCATTTATGTTATTTCTTTTCAATGTGCAGAAATTCAGTGGGCAGAATTTGAATATGCAGAGGAACATTCATTCTTATCAATTAGACTTCCCTTTTTTCTTTAAAAATTCATTGCCATATGTGATTCTGCAGTCAGTAAAGTGTTCATGCTGCAGACAACAGCTTTCTTCATTAATCGATCTTACTGTCTTTTTACAGAAGATCTGCTGTGTTTACTGCCTCAGGAAGGGGTCCCGTTTAGAAAAGGTGCCTGAGTGATGTTACAATGGAATGCTGCCCAGGATTGTCTGAGTTTTAAGGTGGCTGCCCAGGGCTGGCCCAGTGCTCCCTGCTTGGCAGTGTCTGTCATATAGGAGGTGCAGAGTGTGTGGGTGGGTGTTTAAAGGCCCGGGTGTCATTGCACCTTGCTACAGTCAGCAGCTGTGTGGTGTAGGTGCCTGATTTGTAGAGGAGCAGGGGGCTGAACTGCAGAGCTCCATCACTCCTAAAGCGCTCACTGCTCTGTAGCTGCTGCTGAGAGTGATCCTGCTCGGTGCATGCAGCTGCTGGCTGTGAAAACACAAACGTAATGTTGTATGTGCTCACTGCATAGTGCTTTCCAAGAGACTTCTCTTAAAATGTGGCTTCTGAAACTTACTCTAGCAGTAGTAGGACAGCTTTGTCAGTCTTTCATATATTCTTGGTCAATAGTCTGTGAATGAGCTTGTGAAATATTCTCAAAATGTTGACTTATTCATAGGTACTCCTTTTCCCTGGTCTCAGCTGACAAAAGTGCTATAATTTATGACTGGGGAGAGAAGTGGCCAACACAGAATAACTTCTTTTCCCATTTGCCTTATATTTAAGCATAATGATCATTATTTAAGAACCTTAAACACAAATGGGAAAAAAATACAGAGTTAAAAAATTATATTGGTTAAGGGCTGGTGAAGTTGTAAATTAATCTTCTTTTGTCTGAGCTTTTGTCTAATCTAACTTTCTAGACTTTGTGTGGAGCACCTGCCTTGCCGGTAGTCCTTGAGGTATTTATTGAATCTTCCTATCCAGATGAGTAGGCCATGTGGAAATAAATATGCATGTTTATTTAAATATATTATACATCATTTTCTTTTCATTTCTGTTATTTTGTAAGCTTGGAGACTAATAAAACGAAACTAAAAAAAAATCTGTGCAAGGTATTCACTCTGAAAAGCTTTAATTTTCCCCAGTGAGTGACACATTTGTCTTCTGTCTGCAAATCTGGAAAATTTATTTAAATGTATGCTTCCTCTTTCCTCTACATAGAATTAATGTAGACAAGAATTAGGTACTAAAAGAAGGAATAAAATAGAATGTGGTAGAAGAACCACAGTTGAGAGCTTGGCAAAAACCGGTCTTTTTTAAAATTACAAGAAGAAAAGAGTTATCAGGGTATCTTTTACTTCTATTTGATCTGAGTTTATTACTGTAACGTAGTGTGTAGATTAAACCTTTGAAGCATCCTTTGGTTGTCTGAAGAACTCTGTGGGAGTTAGGAGACTTAATTCTGGTTGGTAAATTTTGCATTACGAAGTGGAATTTCTGTATTCCCATGCCTCAGGATGCATGCTGTTTGCCACAGAGATCAATTAACATCCCTTTCCCCCTTTTCCCTTTTTGAAATGAGGTTCAAATTACAAACTAGTTTCCCTGAATGTGGGTTCATATGTATAGTAGGAATAAACTGTTCAGTGCATGTACACAGCAGACCAGTATGTTCCTGCTGAGTCTTGCTTGAGGCTTTAAACTTGCGGCAGTTATGAAGATGTTCTTTGAAAATTAACTGTGGAAATCAATTCTATGTGTATTCCCTGTCACGAAAGCCGGAGGCTGGAGTGAAGAGAGGCCCATTGTAATCTCATTTCTTCTTAGAAGTCCCAGCTCAGACTCAGTTCTGTTGTCACCTTTTCCTCAGAATTCCTTTATTTCAACACCTTGCCTCAACTGAGAGTCTGTTTCTGCTTCTTGATTCTTCCTGGTGTGTCTGGGGGCTGTTGTCAGCGTGTATTTCTTGCAATATGTGTTCCTAGGTGATTTTCTTAACCACTGTAGTCAGCCATGCCTATCTGATGGTGTCCTCACAGAAGCAAATCCTTATGTGTTGTGATGAGAGTTTAAAGTTTTCCCCAGATGGTCTTTGAATAAAGAAACAGGCTTCTCTTCAGAGAGAGAGGGAGGTGAATGGTAGAGCTCTCAAAGTCAGTGTGTTATTTTCCTGTAAAAGATGGGACAAGAGAGGGAAGAGAGGCCTAGTTAGTTTTCCACTGAAGGAAAAGCACACATTTCCTTTTTATTGTACACCTAAGTGTTCAACCATAAGGAGCACTTCTGACAACCTGGTTTACACAGTTTGTTCATGGAGTCTTTAGTTCTTTGGTATGCCTGACTTAAATATAAGTTCTACAGGGCTTTCTACCCCCCAGTTAGTAACTTCTATCAACATTTCAAGGGCAGATTCACCACAAAAGAGATGTGTAGCTTAAAAGACAATTTTTAATGGGATATTTAGATTTGGTAGTCGCAAAACTCCTCAGTTCCCTCTGTTTCTTGCTTGGTAGGACCTGTTCTTTTAAGTAAAACTTTCCTACGTAAGTACTTTCATCTTCAGCTTTCATCCTGCTGCTCCAGGAATAAGATAAGATACTTTCCTAAAACTGCCAAGGTGGCTTTACCCCTGGAAAGAAAAAAGTAGAATTGTTTAAAAAAGTGCTACTTGAAATTCCATGTGTATCTACATTATTCTGAAATACCATTATAATTAAGTCCAGAAACAAAGTGTCTCCTGTTGTTTGTTGTCTAATAGAATATTTCTTCCCCTAGAAATGAATAAACAAAAGCCTGTCGAATAGATACAGAGGAAGAGGTTTTATAATACATTTCCCAAAGTGTCTTCCCCATCTCCCACCTCTGTCCTTAAATAGTCTTTGGATAAATCAAGTTGTTTGAAAGTACATGTATGAATATCTAAGGCATATGTAGTCCATATATGGCTTAGACTTTCAAAGCTATTTTCACATGTGAGCAAATACCAGTGTTTCACATTAAACAGGAACTATATTTGAAAGTGGCCCATGACTTGTATAATACACATAAAACACTGAGATGAAAATGCATTGTCTAGTCCATCAAAAAAGGTACCCATGTATTTGTGATCTCTTCTTTTTAAATAAACCAGCAGACATAAGTCCTGCTGGAAGATGCTCTGGATGATCAAATATTATTTGCCAAAAAGTCATGTCCTGAATTTTTTGCCAGGTGGGTGTAAAGCAGTGAAACGTGGTGAAGCATGTAAATGTACGTCTGCCTACCATGTGCGAGGTAGCAGGTGCAAAGGCTGTTGAAGCTGAAGCTCTCATGCTGAAGTTTTTTTGCTTAACATTGTAACTGGTTAAAACAAAGGGATACTTAAAGATACTATTTTTTTTTATTCCACTGCTTAGAAAGATCTTCCCTTTAAGATGGGGAACTATCTATGCTGGGGCAATATAGAGCCTCATATTGTGTTCAAACATAAACAATGCAGGATGAGTAAAGGTGCCTTATCCTGCCTTTTGGGTTTGCACTAATATTGAGGCAACACTGTTTCTAGCTAAGAAAACTCCTGCCATGATGGCTGTGCCATGAGGGAAGGCAACCAACACACAACTGTAGGAAGCTATTTCTGAGAACATCTGGTTTTGGTTTGAGGACCTGGAATGCAAGTCTGCCTTTGTTAATCTTCTGAACTCTGCATGTTGATAAAGCTGGTTGCTGTTTTCTAGGAGTGCTGAAATATACTTAAGTAGTTCTAATGCTAGATGTTCATGAAACCTTTGTAAAATAAAACATTAATTTGAAAATAAAACAAAAATTTGAAAATCTACTTGTACCAAGTTTGAAAGACATTCTTCTGAAGCTTAACATTGCTCTTAACAGTTTCTCATTGAGGATAGAGTTTTTATGGAGGCACTTTATTTTTTAATTTGATCTAAGGCAGAATTCTGAAAGGCTTAAGTAAGAAACAGGATATTATCATGGAGATAATACGAAGAATATCTTTATTAGCAATGGTTTTGTCACCATCAAGTGCTGGAATTGTAGCTGGTAGTTTAGATGCATAGTTTGACCTCAAGGAAGCTTTACATTTTCTCTGATTATTTATAGGAAAAAAAAGTCCTAAGCTGAAATGTCTTAAAAAGAATTTACATAACTGTTAAAAATGTAAAGAAAGCTTATTATTTTAACACTTGCATTATTATGCAGCACCTATGACGTAAATTGGCCAGAAACATCTGTCCCCTTCTGCAGATATTATAGCTTGCATGACTACATTAAAAGTCACAAGTCTGAAACTGGGAATTGAGAAAATGTGAAAGAAGGCAGTTGATCTGCAGCTGAGCTAGTCAGGATGTAGGACATACCTAGTCTGGGGAAGTTGTGGATTGTTTACATGGTAATTTTGTGACTTTACGTAATGTGTGATTGCTGACAGCACTTTGTCTGTTAAAAAGTAGAAATAATACTGCTTCAAAATCTGAAAGCATAAAGTGTCATTTTCCCTCCTACTCATGGTTTCACAGTAAATTCACTTTTTTTGAAACAAGAAGTGTGGTTAGAATATTTATAATAACGCAGGACTTTGACATGTGCTGCTGTAGTTAAAATGTGGCACAAGTTGATTTGCTTGTTGAAAAGTCAGTTCCACTTAACAGAAGGAATGGCCAGAAATTTTTTTCTTGGGATGGAATTTTCTAGGAAGAATTGAAATCAGAAAGTAGGTGTTGAGAAATGCAGTTTGTTCTGTTACTGTGCAGTGTTTCATAAAAGCTTTCATTATAAAGCAGTGAGGAGAGTTAAGGGTAAATTCCTGTGTGGGAGAAGGGGCATATAGGTTTTTCTAATTCTCTTAATGTATACCATTCTGCAACATGCAGAGCATTGCAGAACACAGTGGTTATTCCAAGGCTTCTCAGCTTGTTGGGGATCTCAACAGATTTTTTTAGTACACCTGTGTGTCTGTTTGAGCATGCATATATAACTTGGCAGGAGTTTAAAACAATACAGTTAAGAACGAGAACAAATTCTCTTCACTCACCTCGATGATTTTAGGGGACCAGACAGCTGGGATAGTGGCGTTTTCTGACATTTCCTTGGGCAGTATTGTTCACTCGCAGCCAAGAGCAGTTCTTTCAGCAAGTCTGGGCAGGGCACGATAAATTTCTCATTGTAGGATGTACTTTCCATTGCAGTGTGTTATGGGACCAGGTCGGTGTTAGCATCTGCACCATGTGCACTTACTGCCCGAGTGCAGTGGGTCAGGACTGGTGGTAAAGGACTGCTGGGGATGGACACAAGTGTCCCCATGGTAAGAGCTGCCTTGGAAACAAGTTTTTGGTTTAAAAAAATTGATTTGGAAATACATGTTCATTTTAAAAACAGTGAATCAACAATGTACGAGCATTGTAAAACTTGTGGGTTGCTGTATGTATGAGGGCTGGAAACTTCTTCTGAAAAAGATGAAATGAAAAGAGTGCTGAATGACTTGGTTTGATTGTGTTTGGAAGATTATGCATACCTTATACATAGTTTATACTTGTTTGTTTTTTCAATCCTTAGTAGCAAATCTTGAAAGGAATGTCCTGGGTCTGGATTTAATTGGATACAACCTTTATTCTATTTTTCAGACACACACACACATAAAAAGTATTTTTCTGTTCTGTTCCCTTGATCTCAGTGGATGTATTTGACTGCTTAACATCTCTAAAGTTAATACTGTGGTATTTCCCAGAGCTTTTGCTCCTTATGGAAGCCTGTTTTGGCTAGTACTTACTTTGTGTTTTTGTTTTGTCAGCAGCCATGCAGCAGGTCTTAGACAACCTTACTGATCTGCCAACATCGACAGGTGCGGAAGAAATAGACCTGATTTTTCTTAAAGGAATTATGGAAAACCCTATCGTAAGATCACTTGCTAAGGTATTTAAATTTGCTGCTTTGAGTAGAATCTGGAAATGTTTTAAGTCTTGCATTGTTGTGTGAACATTGAGCATGGATTGAGGTATCAACAACACATTGATATAGCTTATTAAAAGACTTGAAGGCCACCTTGAAGATGAAGAGTTGGTATATATTTCTGTGCATGCCTTTTAATTATGATATAGAAGAATCTAGAGAAGAAGAATTATTCAGAGACTACAGAAATAATGTAGGTACATTATTTATGAAGAAAAAAATCATAATACTTGAAATTAGAAGTAGTTGATTTTAATGTAGTCGTGTAATCACTGCTGTGTGCAAAACCCGTATGCCTTCTGACTTTTAATGTTTTTGCTAGAGATGAAAAGTCAGAGCAGTAACCTTCATTGTCCCATGGCATAAACAAGTTTTCTTTTTGTCTTTAGCTGAAAAATATTTTCTGATATGCCAGGAAAACATTGTTTCCACGCTCCTTCCTGGATCTCAGACTAATGCTTTTACTTTTGATTGTCAGCTCTCTAAAACATGGATTATCCTAAGTTTTTGTTCTTGGGTTATGAAAATCTTTTATGTATAGGAGGTAGCAATCAATTATAAATATATAATGTGATCTCTGCAAAAAAATCTTTGGACTCTCTAATTAAAATGTAGCTAGTCTTACCAGTAGGACATACAGTCAAATATTGTATATCACTTATATTTGTTTTTAATCTTACTTCATAAAAATAAGCTCCTTTCATGAGGAAAACCCAGTTATCTTAAATACAGCTGTCTCTTTAATTGGAGTAGACATCTGAAAGCAGTGCCCTCTGGGCAGGTATGAAATCCTCAGTAAAGCTGAAGGATTGTTGTCCAGGGATTTTCTTCAGTATAAAAATCTGGAAAGGAAAGCTTCTCATGAGAATTCATATAAGAATTTACTTCTGTTTAGCTGTTAAAAAAATTGGTTTTAACTTGAAGTCATGGCACAGTAGTAAACTTACAAGTAATGGAAGTGTCTTATCTGCTGGTGAGATGACTGCAGACGGAATGATTTGTGTACTAAATTTACTGAAGTAAGTAAAAGCATTTTTTTACTAACGATGGAAACAACTTTAAGTATCTGCTGCATAGGTAATCTTTAATATTTATTGTGAAGAAAATGTTCATTGCAAAGCCTTTTTTTCTTATCAAGAATTTGTGCTTTAATGGCCAATTACAATTAGGTGGAATTTAATGACTAGCAGATGTAAAAAAGTGCTTGTAATGGAAACAGATTCTTAACTGTACACATGCTTTATCTAGAATGCTTAAAGGTTTTAATTGTGTTCACATGGTGTGACTGCACTCATATTTTCTTTGTAATTATTTTGGAAAAATCCTCAGTCTTAACGAGCAGTGTTAAATAAGGATAAGATCAAAACACATTTGGTGAAGCGTATGTAATTCACATATATATCTATTTGTCCCTAAAAATACATAAACTTGCTTTTCTATTAGAAGAGCTGGTTTTACCAGAATTAGCAGTTCTCCAAGATGGTTACATTATTTAAGCAGAATCATTTCAAAGCAGCCCAGAAATGCAAAAGCTTTTTCATTTTCCTTTATTAGCCAGTTATTAAGACTTATCATTGTGTAAAGTATGCCAAAAAGAACAAAAAGAAACTTAGGGAAATGTGCTGCAAGCCATACAAACTTATTTTCTCCTTTTAGTTCTTAAATAAATGAAGACAAGCAATAAGCATACTAGCTAGTTTATAGTATTTTGCAGTTCAAAGTTTAGCTGATTTTATGAAACTGGGTTGCGTTCATTTTACACTTTTCCTGTATAGAATAAAGGCAACAAAGTAGAAATTACAGATTTTTTTGGGATGGGGTTCTTTCACTGAAGCTTTCCACTTTTCAGTAGGTGGTAGAGGAAAGGAGAACTAACTGTTCTAATTGTAAAATGTTTTTTCCTGTCACTGATGTTTATAGAATCATAGAGTAGTTCTGGTTGGAAGGGATCTTTAAAGGTCACCTTGTCCCCTTTGGAATGAGCAGGGACATTGTCAACTGGATCGTTGCTCAAAGTCCCATCCAGCCTGCCTTTGATTGTTTCCAGGGATGGAGTGTCTACAACCTTTCTGGGCAACCTATTGCAGTGTTTCATCACGCCCATCCTAAAACTTTTCTTCTTTATATCTAGTCTCAATCTACCCTCTTTTAGTTTAAAATCATTATGCCCTGTCCTATTGCTAAAAGCCTAATAAAAAGTTTGTTCCTGTCGTTCTTGTAAGCCCCCTTTAAGTATTGAAAGACTGCTATAAGGTCTTCCCAGAGTCTTCTCTTTTCCAGACTTAACAACCCCAACTCCCTGTCTTTTCTGTGCTGATGTTTGTGTTCAGTCCTAGCTAATCTTTAGAATTATTATGCTTTTTGGAAAATAGTTGTTGAACTTGGAACATGCATGAATTTTCCTCAGTTTTGCTACTGAACTGTGGTATCAAAATTCTCTTTTCCTGAATTGTTAACTATTCTTTCAAACCTCAAAACTTTAATTTCTTCCTCCTTTCACACTACTGCTTATAGCATTGTAGCACAGCCTACAGCAGACCAGGTGAATGCCCAGTCCAGGCCAAGGAAACATCTTGGGAGTAATCTATAAGCATTTAGTTCAGTATTTAAGATGTCAGACTGTTGGAGGTAAAAGCCTTACTATGTGAATATTTGGCAAGTATAATAAATACTGAATGCACAGAAAGGCTTCAATTAGGCTTCAAATTCAGTGTCAGTGTTTCTAAAATGTTCTACTGAAATGAAAAAAAAATGTACTAAGTTAGGTATTCCTATTTGTTTGTTTGTTTTTTAACTTATTCATTTGATTCCATATCCTGCTACTCCTCAACATATTACAGGATCAGAGATTATTCACTGATAAAACTTCCTGTTCCCCAGTATATACATAGTCTTGATTTTGGAGTGAAGGGTGAGGATATTTGTATTTAGATTATATTACTCAGTGTTAGTGGTGGTATTTTAAAAACAATGAGTGA
>VZTR01005689.1:0-47784 GCA_013400775.1 Chaetops frenatus | reverse complement strand
ATTTTGTATGGAAGAAACTTTGAACCAGTTTATGGTGGTTGATCAGTCCATGTTGTTTTTCAGACTTTGGCAGTGGTTTTATAAGTGTTCCAGCACCAGTATGGAAAGGTCAGATTCCAGTGGAGCTCTGGAGTTGCAGGAGCACAGGATATCACTTTTTCTGATAGCACAAGAAAGAAACAAGAGAAGTTCCTACAACTGTATTTTCTCAGCTCACTCAGCCATGTTCCCAGAATAAGAAAGTAGCTTAGCCACATAAAATAGTTCGGCAGTGGTACAGACACGTGGACCCCATTGCCAGGTGCCTGTGCTTAAGTGTTCTTCGGGACTGTAGGTCATGATCTGGCTGGCTGGAAACAGGCTCATAAAACTGGTACAGATTCTTCAGTTTTGGAACTCTGTGTTAGGTGTGGGACAGTAATAAGTTAATTATGCCTTAAGGAAGCCAATGAACTACTTTTCTTAAAGAAACAACTTTATAGTTGTGGGCAGCACTGTACAGTCCCTGATAGTCCTTCTGTGACTCAGGCATTGTGTAAATAGTAGGAAAAAGATCCTGTGACTGAGAGATGGTTAAGTAGCAGTTGCATGAATTTATGCTTATCCATAAAACTGAGTGGTTTAAAAAGATCAGAATGTGGAATAGGATCAGATTTAAGAACTGAAGAATTTTACAGAGCATGTTAATTTGAAAAGGATGACACAGACTGTTATCTTAGTAGGCTTTTTAGACTGTGTATCAGATTATAATCTATAAATTGCATTACAATTAAAGGGCAGGGAGTGAGCTGTGTGAGGCTTCATGAGAAGTATAGTGGATTGTGGTCAGAAACTTCAGGACAATTTGTTCTAGCATGTGACCTGAAGAAATCTGGAAGTTTCATACCGCTGTATCTACCTGGTTTTATGAGTGTTAATCTCTAAAAATGTGTAGCTGATGCAAATTAGTTTCATTTTGGAAATACAGAAAGATCCAAAAATATGTTGCTTGCAAACATTGGCAGAGAGATCTATTCTCCTGGTTTCTGGATTGGATGTGTCTTGGATAGTGAAGAATTGGAAATTGCTACCATCTGACAGCTGCTTGATTTAAATAAATGTTTGTTTTTCCTATTTAATTTGATTTGGTTTGTGTCCACAGTATCAGAGCAGCCACAATAAGCAGCTGTCTTTACAGTCTTAATGGAAGGGGCAAAATTGGTGAATTAGTACTTCCTTCTAACATCAAGTTGAAATATCAGCAGGTTCATTGAGTAATGGTCAGATTAAAATGACTGTTCAGGTTTGTGACACTTTGAGGGCTTGCATGCTGAGCTTAACTCTAACCTAAAGTGGTTGCATAGCCTTTAGCTTAGAGATGGCTTACAGAAGGATGGAGCAGCAAATCATTACCTGCTCACCTGCTCTGCTTTGTGGTTGTCTGTTAGTTGGCTGTCTTCCTCTGGCACGTGCATGTCAGTATCAGTGATAGTCCCCACAGCATCTTCTCTTTTCAGCTACTTGTGACACCAGTCAGTAATCTGCCTTAAGACCATGTCTGACCAGTCACTGTTGGAAACAAAGCTTTGTAGTTGGAGGCCCAATAGGCATCTCTTCTGCTTGCTCTCTCTCTCTCTCTCTCTCTCTCTCTCTCT
Source organism: Chaetops frenatus (assembly GCA_013400775.1). Lineage (NCBI taxonomy): Eukaryota > Metazoa > Chordata > Aves > Passeriformes > Picathartidae > Chaetops > Chaetops frenatus. The sequence continues at coordinate 46,150 of VZTR01005689.1, read as the reverse complement.
CTCTCTCTCTCTCTCTCTCTCTCTCTCTCTCTCTCTCTCTCTCTCTCTCTCTCTCTCTCTCTCTCTCTCTCTCTCTCTCTCTCTATCAGTGTGACTCCCTGTGCTGTAGGATGCTTTATCTTGGACTACTGTCCATGATGGCTATGGGGTGTCCCTTTTCCTCTCACAGAATCACAGAGTGGTTTGGGTTGGGAGGGTCCTTAAAAGATCATCTTATATCTGGACCCCCACCACGGGCAGGCAGGCACACCTTACACTAGAAAGTGATAGAAAGACAGGTCTCCATTGTGTTAATGCACAAGTTTGATCTTGGTTTACCTGTATGTATCATCTTATAAATTTTTCTTAATCTTAAGATCCTTTTTGTGAGAAAATCATGCCTAAATTGCGTTGTCTTCCAAACATGGTTATATTAATTTGGATCTCCTCCTTCTACCTTGTATTTGTGTATGTGGACTGGTGAAAACACCATTAACTCTAAGGTCTGAGCTCTTGTCTTCCAGAAAGTAAATTCTGTCAGCTTGGATTTGTTTGATGCTAGAATTCTGTCTTGGTATTATGCAAGCAGGAAGCACTCATTCTGCAGATGGCTAGAAATCTTTGCATACCTGTCATTATCCAAATTACTGTGGAGGAAAATTTTATTGCATTAAATACAAGTATCTAATGATGAGTTATCTTCATTTTTTGCAGTGGGTTGTTCGTTTACTGTAATCATTTGCTGAGATACTGTCTCATTAGGTGAAAGACTACTTTAGGTACTCCTTTTTCTGTCTTCTTCCCTTGTAACATCACACATTCCTCCTCAATTTAATTACATTTCTCCTATATTCCTTTAAGAAGCAGCATTTTTATTTTCAAGATAGTATATTTGCCAAGGCAATAGGCTTATCAGTTCATGTGAGCATTTGTGTGTCTGTTTTTGCTTTATTTCATGTGAAGTAAAAGTGTTATGACATGGTCCCAAAAGGACAGATTCAGTGGTTATTCAGCACTAAACCCACTTACAAACAGTTACTTCATGACTTTAGAAAAAAAAATTTTCTGTTCCTTTGCAGTCACTCTTGGAAGCACATGATATTGTGGCTTCAAAATGTTACGATTCCCCTCCTTCTAGTCCAGAAGTCAATAATTCTTCAGTGAACAACCAGGTTGTTCCAGTAGATGCTATTCGTATCCTTGGAATTCACAAAAGAGCAGGAGAACCACTGGTAAGTAATTGAGGATGACTGTGTCTTTAATTCAAAGTGCTAGTGAAAATGTTTGCTTGTACCTGATTTCTTGTGTTATATTTTAATTATTTCCATTGTGTTGTGTAATTTAATGCGTGATAAGCTCAGTATTGAGGGGTTGAAATGAGAAGATACTTTCATGTACTCTATCCCATTCTCTCGAAGAAGTAATGGGATAGTGGTTAGGCAGTCACTGGGCTGAATGATCTGCTAGCATAACTGACTAACACAACATCTGTTTGGTCCTGATGTGAGATGACAGGATTGCATGCAGTCAAGAACAGCCATTTTTTAGTGGTAGGAAAACCTTGTGTGAAAGCACTTCTGTGTCTCTTGAAGCTTCTCTGTATTGGGAGCTCTTACACTGTAGTAGCTGTAACTGTTTGTTTTCATTGGAATGGAATATCCCACAGCTGTGTATTGTGCTTGAGATAATGGTAAAATGAAACTGAAATTCAAACAGTGGTTCAAACTGGGTGTCATGTACCTCTCTCAGGGTGTCACGTTTAGAGTTGAGAACAACGATTTGGTAATAGCCCGAATTCTTCATGGAGGAATGATAGATCGGCAAGGTCTTCTGCATGTAGGTGACATTATTAAAGAGGTGAACGGCCATGAGGTTGGAAACAATCCAAAAGAATTGCAGGAACTGCTCAAAAACATCAGTGGAAGTGTCACTTTGAAGATTCTCCCCAGCTACAGAGATGCTGTCATTCCTCAACAGGTCAGTAGCACATTTCTGATGATTCTGTGAAAAGAACTTCTGGGTAGTACTTTATTGTGTAAAATTCTCTAAGATTCTAGATTAGACATATTTTGATTATTTTGTGAATATAATGCTAGGAGGAAGAGTAAAATGGAGACACCTGTATTTACCTTTAATTGCATTTTAGAAATGGGTTTAGTCACTGAATATGCCTGCCTAAAAAACTCAAATTAGTGTCTAAAATTGTTAGGCATTTGTATGCTACATCTAGAGCACATTTCTTTGACTGCAAGTGACCTCTGATGACCTGACCACAGTCACACTACATTCAGTGAACTGTGTGTGTTTATAACATGGTTGGTGTCCAGGTAGTCAGTTTCATAGAATTCAGAAACATACTGAATTCAACAGATGAGCTTGAACTCACTGACTTCAGTGGGAACTTGGATGGTGGCTATTCCTTATTCTTTTGTTGTTGCTGTAGGGCTGTCAATTTCTCCATGGCAGAAGTGACTTCCTGAGCTAAGTCAGTGCCTTTGAAACACTAGAATATATATAAGAAACTCCTTCAGGTAGCGGTCTTAATGCCTGTGACTATAACAGGCCGTGCTTCCACTGAGTAGAGGCTGAGGGAATGTGCTCTGTTGAGGCAGGTGCAGGGCTTCCTTTGGTCCCCAGGCTGGTACAAAGTCAGTGCAGTCATACAACCTGCTGTTTCTTCTGCATCAAATTTGAGTCTTAAGCGGTTGCATATTCTGTTACTTTCAAAACATTGAGTTCATGGCAAAAATAATTATTAAGATTCCACAAGCCTTAAATGCAGTGCTCGGATTCCAAGAATTTTTGTATTTTTAAGTAATTAAAAGTCAGAATTCTGGTTGAGTTGTATACACTGAAATGCAGAAATGAGCATTTTGTAATACACTGTCCAAATGGAACAGATTTTTTTATTTTTATCATGAAGCTACTTCAGCCAAGGTTTCCACTGTTGATTATTCTGTCCCAGTTAGTGTATAACTTTTTGCCCCCTAGATTGTGTTTTACGTGCCAAATGCAGCTTGGATCATGTAAAACTTTCTATGCTGTAGGTGAAGACATTACTTCAGTTTTAGAGTATAGTCAGAATGTATTTTATAATGCTTAAGCTTGTTAATTTTTACACATTTCAGGTTTTTGTGAAGTGTCATTTTGATTATAATCCATACAATGACAACCTCATCCCATGCAAAGAAGCAGGTCTGAAATTTTCTAAAGGAGAAATTCTTCAGATTGTGAACCGGGAAGATCCGAATTGGTGGCAGGTTGGTAAAAAGATTAAAATAAGAAAAATAAAAAACTGAAAAGCATCAGTAGTTGCCTTAAGAATAAACTCTTTAGATTATGATCTACTTCCATTTAACAGTAAGTACATGGAAAAAAATATTTACACTGCAACCCAATTTCAAGGTAATATAAAGATATAAAGTTGAAACACTAAAGAAAATTGAGTGTTTTAAATTGTATATGTAACATTGATTTTATTGTTAGTGCTGTTGATTTGTCTTTGTTCTTGTATCATAAGCCTGGACGTTCCAAAATCAGTTTAAGGTGGACAGTTTCTAGCAGGAGAGTCTTAGGTTGACTATAATTGTGGTAAGTTTTCCCTGACAGCAGCTGTGGAAGAAGTGGACCCCTTCCTGAGTGCTCAGAATTGAGGAGAGGGAAATTAATCTTGTGGATTTGCAGGGGGTAAGAATAGCTGTTTGGAGAGGCTGTATGTTTTATTTCTTCAGTGGTGCTCAGTATCTGTGAGCTGTATCATGCAAGCTCATAGTCACAGTGTTTGACACTATTTTAAATATTAACAGTTCATCCTGGTTTAAGGTGGTATTCCTACATTCAGTCCTTCCGTAGAAATGTAATCCAGTGCTTATGCTATGTTAATTTTTTCCAAGACACTATACACAGAATTAAACATTATCAGTGCCTTTGAAAATGGGACAAGTGAACCTTTAAGACCATTTTCTCAACAAGATCCTCAAAACTGGCAAAGAGTTTAGTATTATTAATTTCCCTTTCTACCCCAACAATTCTCACCCTTTGCAAGGTAACAAGCAGAAGAGAGCCAGACACTGCCTGAGAACAAGATAAATGATTTCTTTAAAAGCATGTGGACATATATATATATGTGTGTATATATGTGTGTATATATGTGTGTATATATGTGTGTATATATATATATATTCCAATATACATCAACAGCTGCTGAATTTTGTTGCTTCTCAGTGACATTAGTAACATAAAGAAAGACAATAAAAAGTGTGAGGAAAGGCTGAAAATTTACTGCTGCCAACTTAATTACTTTCAGAAGAAGGCACTCCAAACTCTGGAGGAGTTTGATGTTTAGCTCCCATGCTGACTTCTGTATTGCCTTTCAAACTCTCCAGTTGTAACTTGTGGGAGTCCAGGAAAAATAAATCTTTAACTCTCAATCTGGCAAAATTGGAATGTGTTAAATCAGTATAGTGTATTGCTATGCAGACTGTGCCCCAGGAACAAGAAGTTTAGTTTTTCCTCATGCTTTCTAGAAATGTTAGACTGTTAATGAAAACTGCATACTGTAAAAAATCAGGTGGTCATAGATAAAAGCATACAAGTTGAAAAGCAAACATCTCCTGTTAGCAAAATAAGGATTTATTGCAAGCAAAAGATTTATGGAGAATTAAGCACTTCATAACTGTGTTTGTGTGTGTTAAGCTTGCTGAGACTTGAGCTTGCCATGAAATTATTTTATAGAGAATTTTAGCCCAATTTTCATTACTGGGAATACTTAGGTTACTAAGATTTTAAATCTGTAGTTTTTTAGTGCAAAAAGTTTGAAGGCGCATAATTAGGGATGTGTTACTGGCATTCACTGGGAAATGAGTTAATAAACTGCACTGGAACCTGTTTGGAGCAGCTCAAGAATATAAAATAAGTATACTGTATGCTACAAAATCTTGAGTTTTGTCACCCGAGACATCAATGTCTGGAGCCAGAGAATTCTGCTTGGGGAATTTATGGCCAAGTTTTATGGCTGCAGGAGCTTACTAATGTAATGGGAACTAGTAATGAAACTTGCATCTATTTTATTTAAGTTTTCTGAATTTTAATACTCAATAGCAAGACACTATTCCTCTAAAGAATTTTGATATTTACATCTGACTTTGAATTTCCCAGTCTCAGTAGTAAATGTATCAACACTCACCACTGAGAAACTGGCAGTGAGGAAGTCAGTCAACACCATGTTGATGAGAAGAATGCTTCTCACAAGTTAATTATAAAATTTGTTTGTTTGTTTTTTCCCAGGCTAGTCATGTCAAAGAAGGAGGAAGTGCAGGTCTAATTCCTAGCCAGTTCCTGGAAGAGAAGAGAAAGGCTTTTGTTAGGAGGGACTGGGACAACTCAGGTGAGATTTAGTGAATTTCAGCAGTAGATTTTGCTCTGACTTGATTTGTTTTGCTTCTCCTGCCTTCATAAATGCTGTGAGAGATTACACATTACTGTAAAACACTGAATTTTATGTTTTGGCTTTGGCTGAAGGACAAAGGGTAAGTCTCTGTTTACTGCTCAACGATACGTGAATTAGTTTTGCCACCTGGTGATGAAAAGCTGAATGAGGTGGCTGTACTTTTTAAAAAAAAAAATTTTAGAGTATGCACTGAAAGTTAATAAGCTAAACATGAATTTTTCAGCTGCTTTCTTTTTTAGAAAAATAATTTTTTTCTGTGTTCAATTCTTCCTGTAACATTTGATGGGTTTGTAAAGAGAGATAATCTCTTGCCCTAGGATATATACAATTCTAGAATAGTCCTTATCAATTTTTTAATCTAAAATTTCATATATTCATGTAAATAAGTTTTGGAATTTAACAGAAATTGTGAGTTCATCTAGTTTTTTATTTTTAGGGCCTTTCTGTGGAACAATAAGCAGCAAAAAAAAGAAAAAGATGATGTATCTCACTACAAGAAATGCAGGTATCTCTTAATATTACATAAAAGTCCAAGTTCTTTAGGCTTCAACACTTGCATAATGTAGTATATCCAAAGCTAAAGATTTGCAGTAAAATATTTAATTATAAGTTTGATAGATCAAATAGTTTTTATGATTTAAAAGCAATAGTGACCAGTGCAGACATGGTCGTGCTGAGTATATCATTTGGTGCGTGGAAATCAGAGAAAAACTGGGTGTTAAGAAAACAAAGTGAAATGTTTGTTGCCAGTGGGCTGAGTGGGATGTGATTTTTCCCTTCTGTTCAGCATTGGTGTGGCTACACCTAAGTGTACAGGGCAGATCCCCAGTGCAAGAGAGATGTGGACATAGAAAGGTGTTGAAGGGACTGGAGCCTCTCACCCATGAGAAAAAACTGAGACAGCTGGGAATGTTCAGTCTGGAGAAGAGGAGGCTCAGGGCAGGTCTCATCAATGTGTACAAATACTTGAAGGGAGGCTGCAGAGAGGATGGAGCTGGTGGGGCTCTTGGCAGAGTAGCCCAGTGGCAGAGCAAGAGCCAACAAGCAACACAGACTCTGAACGTTGGAAAACACTGTGAGGGTGACTGAGCACTGGCACAGGTGGTCCAGAGAGGTTGTGGAGTCATCCTCCTTGGGGATACCCAACAAGTGTCTGGATGTGGTCCTGGGCATTGGGGTGGACCAGATGCCTTCCAGAGGTACCTTCCAACCTCAACCATCCCATGATTCTGTGGAAGTTCACTAATGTTAATCACAGTTTTCCCCGTCTGATCAAACACAAGCTTTCTCCTTGGAAGTAAAGGTGAAAACCTGACATTATGCTGTCCATGGAGGGATAACTATTTTATTCCCAAACCCATTTAAAGAAGAAGCCTCGTATTAGACTTACTGCCCTCTGAGTACTGTTTATATTCACATGGGGTATGTTGATAAATAGCAGGACTAGTTAATTTTTTTTCTTGCTGCACCGAGTGTGTATTAAAGTTTTTTTGTATATTTCTCAATGTAGAATTTGATCGCCATGAAATCCAGATATATGAGGAAGTAGCCAAAATGCCTCCTTTTCAGAGGAAAACCCTGGTCTTGATTGGGGCCCAAGGAGTGGGGCGAAGGAGTTTGAAGAACAGGTTTATTGTGCTGAATCCTACTAGATTTGGAACTACAGTGCCATGTAAGTTGTCAGCATTCCTATTGTAATATCATACTTTGCTTAACTGGAAAGTACCTGATGTTTATCCTAGTGATTCAGTGTAGGAGTGATCTTTTCAGAGCATAAAAATTGTATAGAGTGGGAAAAGAAAGTGATCTTCCTGTTTTCAGACAAATTAACTAACATATGACTATGAAAATATTTGTAACTAGCATTTAAATGTTACTGACGCTGCAGAAAACCAGTTTTTGTCTGTGCAATATTTCAGTCTGGGTTTCCTCAGTGTCAGTCACCATCCATGACTGAGGGGATTCCAGAAGTTCCCAGTAGTCTTCTGTAATGAACAGCCAGTGAAGTTTCACAGGTCTGCCCTTTAGTTTTCCACCTGTGGACTAGGCTTTATAAATGGTTGCTTTAGTATTAGAAGGGTAGGGAAAAGCAGCAAACTTCCAATAAAACTGAACTAAGTGTTTGTGATCTCCAAGATTGGTGTAACTATCTAATGTTTTAATATATCTAGTGTTAAGCACATGGTCTTCAATTTTCCCCCTATAAACAGCAGGAAAAAACTTCCTTTACCTGAAGTTTCTTTTAGATACTTTGCTCTTTCACCTTTGTTTTTTTAACTGCTCCCTCCAGTTTGACTGCTGACCAGAGAAGCCCACTCTAGATACATTATTATTCTCCTGCCATATGCTTTTCAGAATTTCAAAAACAGTCTGTTCCTTTCTGTTTCCAGTGGGCAAGAAATAGATCTGATAATAATGGGAGGAGGGATAGGTCTGACAGATGAATTGTGCAAGATGAGAGAACCAGACTCTCTCATTTGCTGAATCTCTAGCATCAAAGTGGCCAGGGCACTTAGAATTGGTTTCTGGACCTGATAACAAAGTTGACTTCGCAGTGTTACTTTTTTAAAAAAATCTTCTCCTGGGAATTCCATTATTTTATATTGGCAAAATAGTAAGAGACTTTTTATTGCTTCTGTAATTCTTATTCTATTTCAAAAAAGCCTTCAGAACTACTTATATCTCTAAAATGCTATATAGATGCTTAAATATATGTAAGTAATGCAACACAGTGTTAAAATGCTTTTACTCGGAGTTCTTGAACATCCTTCAAAGGCATCAAAGTAAACTTTTCCCAATCTGATAGTCTAATCATAAACATGTAATAGCCAGTTTATCGTATGTAGAAATTCTTCTCTACTTTAGATTTTAAGTGAGATAATCAGTAAACTTAGCTGGTTTTTGATTAGAAGAAATTCTCCAGGTTATTCACAAACAAATTTGTGTAGCATGTGTTTTGGGAGGTGGGAAAGGAGTGAAATGGATCCACTGTGCTCTGGGTAAAAGCATGTTCTTGGTGTTGAGCTCTAATCCAGCACATGGTGCTGTGGTTTTTCTTCAGTGTGGTTAACTGAATTGTTAAATCATCTCCTAGATGTAAAATGTTAAAGCTTCTTTTTAATATATTGTATTAACCACTGTAGTTTTAATCTTTCCCTAGAATCTTGACTAAAGCTAGATGTTCTAGTAATATATTTATTCTTAACAGCTTCAGATGATCATTTCTCCTGGCACTTGTGTTTTCTGTAATATTGAAGTGGATAGGAATTGCTAGAAGGGGAAGATTGCTTTCCGCTTGTATCACCAAGTTGCACCAAGTGATGATAGAAATATTACAAAAGGAATGCATTGAGTGTTATGTTTAATATGTTCTAGGGTTCAAATCTGATTAAATATCAGTCATGGGTAGTTAATATGGTGATGGGAGAGCAAAGTCAATAATAATATGATATATTTTATTTTACTTTTTTTAAATTTTATTTTTACTTTCTTGCTTAAGTAATGTCTGTACTGCACAGTGTAGCCAATATCCAAGAGATTTAATAATGATTTACTTAAATACTGGCTTTAATCTTTCTACAGGGAATTTACCTTACTTTAAAGGGGAAGTTGTCCTGGAAAGTAGCATTAGCTGGCCTCCACTAAGATTCTGCTACGGTGGCTGGGCTGCTTCTGATAATTAAGCTAACTTTCTTTATAGCTAGCTCAGGTAATTCTACCCTGAATAACAGGGCAAATACAGAGAGCAAAGGTTTTGGGGGTGGGATGGGGCAGATCTTGTTGTGCTCAGCTATTTTCAGAAGTACATTTGGCATTTGAGAGTTAAAATTCCATTTGATTTCCAAGTCACTTAAACAAATATTTTATTAAGTGAATAATTAAAAAGATGACATGAATGAGTATTGTATATGGTGTGAAGGAGTAAAAAAAACGAAATAGGCAAATGAGTGGGTAAGCAACATGCAAGAAGGAATATAAATAAAGGGAACAGGAGGAGCTGTGCTCAGCTTTAAAATTAATCTAGAATAATGAAAAACCTGTACACGGAGCAATTAAAATTGTATAATAATGCGTATTATAGTCTCCCTAACATAATAGGCAGTCCAGTCTCATATTTATATTCCAAATATAAAGAGGAAACATTCAATTTATAGTTTAAATTTTTGTTTAGTTACTTCACGAAAGCCAAGGGATGATGAAAAAGATGGACAAGCATACAGATTTGTGTCACGAGCCGAAATGGAGATGGATATTAAAGCTGGCAGATACCTAGAGCATGGAGAATATGAAGGAAATCTGTATGGCACCAAAATTGATTCCATCCTTGAAGTTGTACAGACAGGAAGGACCTGCATCTTGGATGTAAATCCACAGGTATATTATTTACAATGTTTTTACTATAACAAATGTGGAAGTATAATGTTGAAGAGGTGAAGAGAGATGCCATCAAATTCGAAGGCTTCTTATCTGGTTGCAAGGTTACCATTATCAACTGGATTCTTGTGTTTGTGGCAATTAGTTGGAATGGGCTAGAAAGATGGAAAAAACCCAATTTAAATTCTGTGTGGAAGAGGAGTCTTGCAGAGTAGTAAATAATCTTCTGCGCCAAGGAAAGAATGATGCTGAGCATTTCAAAAGGCAGTGTAGGAATTTCTAAAATAGAAATAAGAATCTTCACTTTTGTGTTCCTGCCCATTGTGACAGATGAGTTTTGCAGTGTCCCTTAAGTACCGGGGACGTGTGGTGATCAGTCTTAAACTTTGGTGGTTTTTTTCTTTTTCTTTGCTTCTAGGCCCTGAAAATACTGAGGACTTCAGAATTCATGCCCTATGTGGTTTTTATTGCTGCTCCAGAGTTGGAGACTTTGCGAGCTATGCACAAGGCTGTGGTAGATGCTGGAATTACAACCAAACTTCTCACTGTAAGCAGATCATTTCTTATTTAGTGAAATTTAAGAATAAGATGTTCTTAAATTTCTAAAAATTCCTTACCTTTCATTTTAGATGGGATTCATTCCAAAATTAATGTCTCTGAGAAAAGTTAGGCAAGACTTCTGCTGATTACCTAGTAGAAGTTAATCAAATACTATGTATAAGAAAGATTGCTTCTTAAAAATAGACCTCCTACAGAGAAGTGTTGATTACAAAAATTACTTGTAATGTGTACTTTGGGAAGTGTCACCCTTGATTATTTGCAACAAATGGTAGATATTTCATGGTGGGAATTGTTCTTTCAGGCAGATGCCTTTCCTTGACTTTCCCTTCTCCCTCCTTGCCCAAATTTTTGTTCCAGTTTGTCTTATGATACATGAGTACTTTAAAAATCAAATCTGTAATGCTTGGGAAAGATACTGCAGCTTGTGTCAGAAAAAGACAAAGCAAAAACCCCACTAATAATAAACCAACCAAAAAAACCCCAAAACAAAACACAAAGACAACCAAGAGTGCAGGTAGTCCTTGTTTTCACTGCTGCAGTAGCACATGCTGCACTGAGAATGGCTGAGGGCTGTCAGAGTAGGAAGTATTGATCAGCATCCCCTGGAAGTTCCTTGGATTTTTCATAAAAGGTGAAGTGGCATGTTTTGTTCATTAGATCTTCCCTCCTTTTCTGAGACACAGTGCATGGCCAAGGGAAATGAGACATGTTTCCTCCAATGCAGCAAAGTATAAATAATCTGTGTGGGCATGCCCAGCTGCAGGAGCAAAGTAGAAAAAGCCAGATTGAGCAGTTCAACTTCCCCACCAGAGAAAAGCCATGTTTTGCTGATGGCTCATAACAATAACACTGCAGCTTAGTAGGAGCATCTTGAATAAATGCTGACGGAGCATTCAAAGCTATAAAATGGGGGGGTGGGCTAGTATTTCCACTAAATGAGTATGTGATTTTTAGTCATGGGTTGTGGTTATTATGCATTCTAGCATCTCTGTGGATGCTCGGCTGTTCCTCTTTCCTGCCCCAAATGAACCCTGAATTTTGTGGTGCATATACAAAAAGGCAAGGTTAAAACTGTCCAGACAAGTATAAAAATAATTTCCTGCACTTCCCAATATTTGATTCCCTAAGGGACATCCTTGCCTCTGTATTACTTCTTATGAATAATAAAGAGCATCGTTAAATTTCAAATATGCATCTATGCATCCTTATGGATTCTGCATCGCGTGCATGCACATGTATATAGAGTATGATTTGCTATTTCATATTCTTGTGCTTCCTGAACAAATGAAAAACAAATGTCATTTAAAGTATTATGGTCTACTTGTTAGTGGACCTGGCTGTATTATTTCTAGCATCCTAACCCATTCCATTACAAAAATTCTGGCTCTTGTGGTCATACATTTCCTTGTCTCCTTCATTCACTGTGAAGGAAAGGCTATTGACAAACTTAGTTTTTCATTTTGGCTTTTATAATGACAGCTGTATTGGGACTTGAAAAGATTAAAATAAATACTGTAAAGGGGGAAAGATCTCATAAATGCTTACAAAAAATATTGCTCTTGTGCAAAAATTGAGAGGAATTTTTAAAGAATATGGGACTAGCAAAACACAAAAACATGCTCAGAGGCACTTTATAAAGGCTTCATAATGTAGGAATATAAATTTTCTGCATATTTTGCAGCTCATGTCTGGACTACAATAATGTAGCAGTAGTTTACAAATGAGGAACTAGTGTCAGGTGAGCAAGGCTGAAATGTTGTCTCCAAGAGCTATAAGGTTTTCTAGAGCTTTATTCTGCTAGAAATTGTCTTTCATTTCATACAAATTTAAAATCTTGGATTTTTGGTGCCTTCAGTGGAAATAGAAGGGGCACAAATATATTTACAAAACTGATTGACTCAGTCATTCCTAAAGCACTGATTTTATTCTATTTGGATCATCAGTTGCCCATACAAAGTGATTAACTGCTCATTGTGCACACCAGCCCAACTTCACATGCTTCTATTGATTCTCTTTAAAATCTCAAGATTGGCAAACATTTGCTTGCCATATTTAACATTATTGACACAGCTCAGAACTTTATCAGCTCTTTCAATGCATTTTAGCTAAATTTCTGTGTGAATTTACTATAAATAAAAACTTTCCTTATTTTTAAAATATATTCACTATCTAGCTTTAAATAGTCAGTTGCAGTATGTACTGAAGGGATCTTCTTCTGCATCTATAAGGATTTTCCAAGTCTTATCTTTAAATCTTTGGTAAAATTTAGATTCACTAATCCTTAAAAATCTCTACCCCAGGACACTGATCTGAAAAAGACAGTGGATGAGAGCGCCCGGATCCAGCGAGCCTACAACCACTACTTTGACCTGACCATTGTAAATGACAACCTGGACAAAGCCTTTGAGAAGCTGCAAACGGCCATCGAGAGNAAGAAACAAATAAAGTCAACAGCAGCAAATGTGATGTGTAGATACTGATGATAACCTACAGCACCTGTGCATTTTTACTCTGTGTATATTCAAAAGTACACTGTTCTGAATTTTTATAAAAATGTTGAAGAGAAAGTGTACTTAGATATGTAATTTATTTTAATTTTTCTAACTTTTTACAGATAACCTTTCTATTCATATCACATGAAGGAAATGCGTTTAAGCATTTTTCTATGTTTTGATTTAGTACCTTTGCCTTTTTCATGTAAGCAACTTTCATTCAGTTCAACATTTACATCTTGGTCTTACATTTTCACTGTGATTAAAAAAAGGATACTTGAAACAATTTTTGTAAAATTTGTTAATGTCAGTGTTTAACTGATCAAAAGTCTATAGCTCTTATTAGGAAAGAACACTAATTTCTTTGGGGGTTTTTTTTTGTTCCTTAAAAAATAATAATTTCATGGGAGCAGAGTTTTAAATATTAAAAGCAGTAACAAAAACACAGGTCCATTGCTCCAGCTGCTTTCAGCTTAATGTTGGTGCATTCCTGATGTTTCACAAGTTCTTGAGATCTCTTGATTTAGATAACTTTTGTGTAGGTTCCCTTATATCTGTCTCCTAAAATAACATAGAGCAATACCTTGCAAGCTGCTTATTAGGCTTTCTTGGAAGCCAACCTGTTAGCCCATTACAATTGAAGTACTGACACTAGAAAGTCGTAAGCAAGGTAATTCAGTGCAATTTGAATAATGGTGAAGTAGTTTGAAAGAGAACCTGATAATGTGGAGCCTTGTAGGTGACACTTAAAGTTTAGGACTATTTATCCACACTTGTGAAAACACATTGCTTGGAAAAAAAAATAAGAAAAAGAGGCATTTTCTTTTCTTAGGACATTGTTCTGTATTTGTATAGTGATCTGTGGCTTCATTTCCTGTGATGTCTAGCTGGGTTCTAAATTATCTTTTAAATATTCGTGTGTGATCAACTGCTGTATTTTATGAGTGTTGTGTAATGGCATTTCTGCTCTTTTTCTTACATTGTTTTTAATTGCATTTTTCATTAGATAGCTTGTGAGTTGGAAGCTTACTGCTAAAAAGCAATGTTGTTTATAAGTTTTTTGGTTTACAGTGTTTTTCCTTTTTAGTGACAATTCTCCCCTCAGTAGGCTTATTGATATAATTCCTATTATGTTCAGGTTCACTGATCAAAACTTAAGCTGATGTAAATTTCTGCTTAATGAGAACAGAAGGAAAATACAGCTTGTTGCTCAGATGAGCTCTTTTTGTGACCATGTTTTATATGACAATGTCAGCTGTTGTATATAGTCACATTCACTATCACATACTGGGTTAGGTGTCTAAGCTGAACTCATCTGTTTAATTCCTCTTCCATCTGGTGACAGGCACCTGGCTTCTGGATTCTTTTTTAACACCAAAGTGTGACACGGAATGCTATCAAAAGGCATCTTCCTCAGAACTATTTCTGGAGGAAGACAGGCTTAGACACTGTAGAACAGCGTTGCTTCCTGGGGCTCTTGAAAGACTTTTATGTGCACAAGGGAAAGAAAAAATTGAGTCTGCAGTAGAGGAAAACTGCGTTTAAAAAACCTCAAAGCACCCATATACAACAGATGGTTTTTACACAGCCTGTAAAGTTGGTTGTTGTGGGGGAAGAGGGGCAGAGGAGACTTGAAATCCCAGTGTGTGGAAAATGTTAGTTAAACTTGTGTATAGCACAGGGCATCATTGTGGCTTTAATAGTGAGATTTCAGTCTTTCAGAGGGAATATGAAATTCTCTAAGGAAAATTTGTACCACTGCTTTTTTCATTGTTATGCTTTCCAGGATGTGTTTTTTCTGGTTTTGTTTAAGTTTGGCAGAGCTCTTAAATGTGGAACCAGCATGGGACTTGCAGTTTTCTTTCCCAGGAGACACATTCTGTGATCCTGTTGCTCAGAGGCTGCTTTGAGAAGTGGATGGAGTGTTGTGTGTAGCAGCAAATGATAGCAGGGCTGTTGCTTGGCTATTTCAGTGGTTTGCTTTTGGCACTCTGTGCTGAACATGACCAAATTGTGTTTGTGTACCATGTCATGGGAGACCTCCATATGCTGTAAATAAGATGGGCTGTCTGGACAGGTAAGATGCCTTTTCATTATGAGTTAGAAATATACTCTTATTTATGATGCCAAAAGTGGGCTGGGTTCACTCTTCCCCAATGAATAGAATGAAAAGATTCTTCAGTTTACACACCACAGTTCTTCGTATTGGAAACATCACTTGCTTTCATCTTTTTTCCATAAATTTACCAAACCAAACACATGAAACACAGACATGAAGGTTTAGCTAGGAAGGCCTCTCTCTGCTCATTCTGTTTCCATCCCAGGGAGAATACTGTCAACAGGGTCTCTCTAGTTAGCAATCTCTGGAATACCCACATATTTGCTAAAGCCTAAAGCTTTAGTGTTCGCTACAGGTTTACACCGCGTGCTTAAATCAGGAGGTGGAGCGTTGTGGCAGAGCTTTGGCTGGTGATGGTGGTGTAGATGGCAGTGAGCATTTCTGCAGTGCAGTTCTGAAGCAGGAGGAGAAGGTGGCTTGCTTGGGTTGGCACAAAGATCATGTGGAAGTACCTGCAGGTCTGATTTGGATGTCTGTGTGCCAGGCTGGGGGGGAAAAAAACCCAAACCCAAACACCACTTTCCTTGCATTTGTTTGTTAGATCTTGAGGGTTCACATTGGTGTGTTAATTGGTGAGGGGGAGAGAGGTTGCTTTGTTTCTTTGTGGTAGTTTTGGGTTTTGGCACGGTCGGATTTTCATCTGATACTCTGCTTAGTTTGTCCCTACCTGGTAGAATGACTGGAATAACAGTTATTCTTTAAAAAGAATGTTCTTGGAGGTTCTTGAAATGCTGGTGCTGTTTCAGTCACATCCACAGCAGTGATGGTCCGTGCCTGCCAGGATGTGCTGCATCAGCTGTCAGACAGGGGCCTGTACATTGTGCAATTAGGGGAGAAAGACACTAGAAAAGGCTCATTTTGAGCAAGCAAAAACATTTCATAGGACACCTGTTTGAAGTATTTTGGAGGAGTTAAAATAACTGGGATTTCATGTTATCTCATTCTGTATGAAACATTCATTTTCCAGATACTAACAGGAAAACTTTACATTGACTGTTAAAGATTACAATAGGTGTGTCTGAGCGAGGTGAAGATGCTGCTAAATGTTTAAGATATGTGGTATGTATCACAAGATAAATATTTAAGTAGTTTAGAAAAGTAAATTATCAAATAGTTGTCTGTGTATATGTATGTATGTGGATGGTAAAACAAAAAATGCTCATGTTGGTTATCAAATTACTAAGCTACCATGACTTAATCCAGAAATGTACCTGCATGTGAGACTTTAGAACTGGTACACTTCTCTACCTGGTTTATTGTGTTTACTAATGTATATTTTTCTAAATATACAGATATTTCAATCTAAAAAAATTCTATATTTATCTGTAATTTCTATCTGTTTTGGACAGTGCATGAGGTGCTGTAAAATTCTGTACATATAGAGACTTATAGAAGAAAGGCTGTAGTTGCCCTGTGAATGAAAAGTTATACATAGAAGTACAGTCAGTATGCCAAGACCTGTAAGTTATTTCCCCGAATTCACCAAAAATTCATGTAAGCACGCACCAATCTCAACTCTCCTGTAAATACTGTGGTGCCCTGTGTACCCAGGTGATGACCTCGCTGTCTCTAAATGTTACAGCAGGTCTGCTTTATGTTCTGCATCAAGTGACAAGATGCAGTCCAAGTTTAGTGGGATAATTATAATGGAATATGTCATTTTGCATAGCTTTATAAAGGTCTTTCAAAGTGTTCTGCAAATCTACAACAAAGGTAAACATGGAGCAGAATCAGAGAATCTTTGTAGGCAAGGAAAATCAAGTTCATAAGCAGTGCAGTATCCGTGAGTTGTGCCGTGTTCTCGGATCAGGGCAGCTCTGTGTACTTAGTTGTTTGAAAGCTTTGAGGAGCAAGATGGCAGATCAGCTCATCGCTTTTGAATTCGTGTTTATATAAACTGTCACATCTTGGCTGAGCTTGAATTCTGACATTTTCTTCCTCATCCTCTTTACTCACTGCTTCTTCTAAAATCATACCTAAGTGACTTGCTTACAAATTGCCTGCAGCTCAGTGTTTGGTTTTGTTTTTTGAAGAAGGTGAGTCAGCTAAGAAATAGGGGACTTCTTTCTCTTAGAAACACAGAAAATCCTTGGCTAGGTACCCCCTTGAGCCCAGTTGGCCTCTGCTGTGCTCAAGGACCAGTGATAACAATCAAGCAGAGCACTCCAGAGATCAGGAACTGGGTTCTTACCTGTCCCTTTGCATGAGCCAATATTGTGAACATCAGCTCCAACTCCCTTCACTCCCTGTCCCATGGTTTCCCATCCAGGTTTCCTGTGGCTTGCTTCTGTGCTCACACTGAACCTTGAGGCCATGTCCCAGTGCATGGACAGAGTCTCCTGCAGCAGCTGCCCCGTTGCCCATTGTGCCTGTGGGTGCAGCTCTCAGACAACCAACAGCTGGAGCTCTGTCGGATGTCCTGCACTTCTGTACAGGTTGTTTGCTTCATGCGGGGTTTCCTGCCTCACCCAAATTCCAAGGAGTTCAAGTACCACATTGTTATTGCCAAACTTCATGATGCTACTTTTACAGAAGTGGTGAGATCATTCTATTGGTGTCTTTGTAGTGGGTACTGGATCAAAGACTCGTCGTCTGCTGGGCCTCTTGCCTTAAATACCCCTCAGCCCCCAGCACCCTCCTCTCCCTGCAATAAAAACCTCTCCTGGGCCACTGAAAGGGTTTCTGTCCTTGAGGGTACTTTAATATACTTTCTCTGGTGGACTGTTGTGACTGACTGTGCTGAAGTGAAGTCCTGGCCCT
Organism: Chaetops frenatus; assembly: GCA_013400775.1. NCBI lineage: Eukaryota > Metazoa > Chordata > Aves > Passeriformes > Picathartidae > Chaetops > Chaetops frenatus. The sequence goes on along the minus strand of VZTR01005689.1, from coordinate 28,416 downwards.
TCTCTTTTTTTTTTTCCCCCTGGATTTCTTCTTTTTTGGCCTGTACTTCTTAGTTTTCATGTATGTTTAACAGGCTTACTGATGGAAATTCTCTGGGATTCTCAACTTGTGTCTTGTAGAGGAAATAGTAGTTAACAGGAACATCAGTATTTAGGACTTTTATAACTTACTGGTTTTAGGCCCAAGACAGATCCTAAAAATAGAAGTAAAGAGAAAACACTTGTAAAATAACCAGTTTTGGTTATTTTTACAGGCAGCTTTGGCTTCTAATCATACTAGAAGTGTGCTTGTGCACACACACACAAGCACACATACCTATATATAAATAAAAACTTCAGGGTAAATGCTTCAAGTAATTCAGGCAGTGTCTACTAATTTACCTGAATTCCCCCAAGTTGGATACTATTCCACAGTCACATTGTCAGCTGCTGAATTCTCCGTTCATTTGCTGGTACTGCAGCTGGGATTTACTGGCACAGACTTAAAAACAAACCCCAGCTTGGTGAAGGCTGTTAGGCAGTTTCACCTACAAGTAGAATTTATTCAGCATAGGATAAATAACACTTGAAGTAAATGAATTTTTTTTTCTCGGTATTTGGAACTGTTTCTTTTGCTCATTGGGTATGGGGTTCCTTTTGCTGCTAGGACAGTGGTCAGGTAACACAGTAAAGTAGTCCTGGAAACACTTTCTCCCATTTAGCCTTTTCCCTTTTATGTCAGTAGCTCCATGCTAATGCTTTTCCATGCAATTTTGGTTGTTCCCATGGCTGAGCCAAGTGTTGGTTACTCCACAAGCAGCCAACATTTACCCGAATACAGAAGAGCCTCTTCCAAAAACCCAATCTCTCCGTTACCTGACCTCTCACATGATCCATAGCACAAAGCAAAATGAACGGCGCTGCTTTGTACAGGCAGAGAAGGGTTTTGACTGATGTTTGTTGGTTTAGGTTTTGTACACAATTATGTATGGAGATAACTGTTGAAATATATTTTTCCCCCTAGGAAAATGCATGTTAAGCATCCCTTCCCCACCCCCCATATGTTGCCCATGTGTTACATTTGTGCAGTGTGGTGTAAGGAGGGGAACTGCTTCTGTGGGGTTTAAACACAAGACAGTTTGCTGCTCTCCGACCCCACTCTGGGCTAGAACTGTAGGATCTTGGTTGTGTTTGGGTTCAAACTGTATTAGAACTCAGTCACCATGCGTTTCCTTACCTTCCTTCTTCTTAAAACTGGTTTTACCAGTTGGAAGCTCTCACGGTTTTCTGTTTCGTGGTTTTTTTATTTCTACACTATATTAAATTAACCTGGATTTGACATTTGTAAAATTTTCAAAACTGCTCTCCTGTAACAAAGTAGTTTCTTTAGCTGAAAACTTCCTACAAGTAAAATCTTAACTATTAGTTAAATTTTTTAATGTAAACCTGGAAATTATTTAGTACCTAATTGTTTGAATACAGTATTGTAGAGCAGGCCTAGGATATGGGACTTGTTAGCATTGTGACTTCATACTGATAAAGTCAGCTACTATTGTGGGATGTTTTTAAATTGTGACTTGTTTTCTAAGACCCCCCTGCCTTGTCTTTTTCACAGCTAATATTTTCACAATAAACACAGCCAAACATAAAAATATTAATGTAAAAATTATGAAATTCTGTAAAATCCCAACAAAATATTTTTGTATATAATAAAGATTTAATATTGAAAAAATGTAATTTTCTGATTTTTTTTTTTTTTTTGGTCAGTCTGTATTTGAGCCACATAACATATCAAGGACCAGTCTTTGAATCTGCCTTTTATCTTTGGATCTTGGTGCTCCACCTACATAAAAGCAGCTTTTGAGTTGGTCTTGTTATCACGATGTTCATGAATGTGCCAAATCCCCATTCCATGCACAGGGAGACCTTGGGGGCTCTTCAGCCACCTTGGGAATGTCATCATTGGTGAATCTGGGCACCTGATTTTCTGAGCACAGCAGCACAAAGGGAGTTGTTCTCCTGGGCCCACACTGCAACAGGCCACTGGACAAAGCCCAGGGGACATGGACCGAGCAGCTGGAAAGGAGGCCAGTGCTGGGTACTGGCAGCAAGGCAGAGCCTGCTGGCCTCTGAAGGTGGTACATACTCCCTGAAAGGCTGCTGCCCTCCTCCTGCATTGCAGAGGTTCCTGCTGGGCAACGCAAAGGGGAGCAGCATTTTGGGGAGGTAAGTCAGGGTGCGAAATCAAACCTTTTATGAGACATGCATCGGCCTCCTCTGAAGCACCCTGTGGGTCTTTTACCACCTCCTTTCCTAGGGAAGACCAGATCTAAGCTTGAAAAAGCATTTTCCACCTGAGGCCAGCATGGAATTGCTTGTTTGTTGTAGTCCCCAAAAGAAAAACAGTGGAAATTACATGCATAAGTTATTCTATTGTTTTGACATAGCATTTAATGGAAAGTTTTGGTAAATTCATTACAGAGACAACTTTTAGCAGCGATGGACAAAAGACAACTTTCTGCTTACACACTGCTCCCAGAAGCAGAGTTCCACGCTTCCAGCCTCCTAAACAATCTTTCCTTCTACACCAGCACAAAGTTCAGGCAACACCATCAGCTTCACTTAACAGATGAGATGCAGAAATGCCCACGTCCCAGCATGCAGAGCTAGCCTGAGCTCTGCAGGAATGGAAAGGCACCATGGTGCTTTTCTGCAAAGTCCATGTCCTCAAGGAAAGCTGAACTGATGTGACTTTTTGAAGGCTTCTTAGACAATCTGCTCAAGGCCATGTGGGAATAGAGCAGGAAACTGAGCAGAACTCCTACCCACCAGCTACGCTGCAGGGCCTGCTTACTGATCACCCCCACACAGCTGCCTGCTTGTTTGTCTCTCAGCCATTTCACCATCTCATCTGCAAGCACTGATACTCCACCTACTTGGAACATCATCTTCTCAAGCCCACATTTACAGTGATCTCTGCTGCATTTCTGTTCCATCCATGATTACAAGAAATTATGATGAAAAAACCAGGCAAAATAGCTCAAGCACACAGTGCTTTACTAATACTTTGCTGTTAGTTAAAGAAACAAGCAAAATATCTGCACTGAAAATGTCATGTAGGTAAAATAGTAATTTTTGTGGTGTGCAGCAGGGACCCTTCATGTGCACACACCAAAAGGCATTGCCATACTTCAAAGTTCAGAATGCAGTTTAAACAGCTGAAACTTGATAACATGAGTGAAAACATACCAGAAAACAGAAATGCTGTACAGAGGTATAAATCCCTAAAGTGGTCTTGGTTGTTGAAAAAGAGGCTTTGTTATTTCCTGCAGTGTGCAGCTCACATCTGTAATGCCAAACAAATTGATTAATAAGAGAATCTAATCAAGTACTTTTCCAAGAGCCTTCCATTGCACTTGCTCCAGAGTGAAGGCATTCTGCACATCCAGGCTTAAAGGAGCAAAACAGTTGCTGCATTACAGAACCCTGGGTTTCCAGGGCCTGCCTGTTTGCTTGCTTACAAAAAGCAGTTTGTACTTTGCTGTTTTCTCCCATGCATATTAATGCAAGCAATCCAGATTCCACTGCCCTGCAGATCTGACAACTATCACAGCAGCTATGTTCAATTTTGCTTCCATGGCTCTCTTTCTTAATTTCTCCCCTTCATCCCTTATTTATGTATTTTCCACTGAAACTGCAGAGTCCCCTGGTTGCCCTAACTCCTGGCTGTGCTGCCCTAAGTACCAATGGAGCAGCTCTACTGCTGATCCCAAACACACCAAAATTACAGAGCTACAGAAGAAACAGGCTAGAGCAAAAAGTGGATTCTCAGTACAGCTCCTATACATTCCCACCTAAAGCATGAAATCCATACAGTGCAACATACAGAACAAGCGGGAAGAATCTCGGTTCTTTCATGGTTACAGCTTTCACAGAAGACTCTGCCATTTCCAGATTAATGTTTGATGAAGCAAACAGCCTCTGCACAACCTCAAATCTTCCTCTGTCAGCGAGAGCGGCCACCAAAGGACTGCTCAGCGCCACAGTGCCATCGGCTGAAGCGACGTTAGGCTGTATTCATGAGAGAGAGCAAAAGACAGAGACATTAAAACATTTTCCAAGCACTGCTGTTCCTGCCATCACACAGCTCACTTCTTTCATACAAAACCACTGGAGAGCTTACAAGGCAGCAGCAAAAGGTCAAGATCCCCTTTACTATGAGGCCTGACAAGTACGACGTACTGATCCAGAACCAAAGCTCTACGGCTCGCTTTAAGGAAAACATCTCTCCTACTGTGCCATTCCCTGAGTTCAACTTCTCTCCCTGCACATCACAGTTAAGTGTCACTCTGAGCAAACAGTAGAACTCCCCTTGCCTCTACGTATTTCAAGGATTTCGCTATTGTTTTTGTAAGTGACTTTAAAAAGCTAAAAAAATCACAGAATCATAGAATGTTTTGGGTTGGAATGGACCTTAAAAGATCATTCAGTTCCAATCCCCCTGCCACAGGCAAGGACACTTTTCACTAGATCAGGTTATTCAAAGCCCCATCCAATCTGGCCTTGAACACTTCCAGGGATGGGGCATCCACAGCTTCTCTGAGCAACTTATTCCAGTGCCTCACCTCCCTCATAGTAAAGAGTTTCTTCCTAGTATCTGATCTAAACCTACCCTCCTTCAGTCTGAATCCAGTCCTCCTTGTCCTGTCTCTACATGGTTGTGCAAAAAGTCTCTCTCCATCTTTTTTGTAAGCTACCTTCAAGTACTGGGAGGCTGCAATTAGGTCACCCTGAAGCCTTCTCTTCTCCAGGCTGAAGAAACCCAATTCTCTTATCCTTTCCTCATAGGAGAGGTGCTCCATTACTCTAATGCCCTGCACCATTCCTTCAGTAGTTGCAATAAATGGCCTCAGAGTTTTGAGACTTCAGGGTTTGCCAAGGCTCAAGTGCTGTTGCTATCAAAGCGAAATTTCTGTCTCCCAAGGAGAGGTGATTACTATTGCTGAGACTTTAAAACAGTGAGACTATTAGAAAAATATAATTGGAGCTTAAGTTGCAATTTTCTTTTGCTCACAAGCCATGAAATCTCCCAAATACAGCAACATTTAGAAGTTAGGTATCCACCTGCAGTAAATTACGTGCCTTGCTTGCCATGTCAGACTCTGACCTTGGCTAAGCACTGCCTAGAGCTGAAATTCCCACTGGAGCTTGACATCTCCTCCTTCAGTGGGGAGAAACGTGCCTGAGGACATGGCCACTCCTGCTGCTGTGCCCACGAGCCACAGTCACATCTCCATTACTCACCAAACAACACAAGGCTGGAATGACCTGAAGGTCACAGCAGGCATGCAGCAGGACGAGAGTGTCATCAGGCAGCTCTGTGGAGGACACATTCACAGGGAAAGATCATTTCCAGTGAACCCTGTGCCAGGCTGGCTGCTGGATAGGGGAGCTAACAGGTTCTCCTCAGCTGGATATTCAGAAGAGGCTGATCCAGCCCCTTCCTGCCTGCAGACTAGAATGGGATGGGCAAAGGGTCTGACTATCCCTGTCCTTGAGAAAAGGCATTAGTAGAAAAGTGGGTTTTCTCCCCATCATCCTTGCCTCCTCCCTAAGTATCTCCTGAGTGTTTCACTCTGAGTCTGCGGGCTGCATGAATGACTTAGGCCTTGAATAAATCAAGAACCTATGCTTCCAAAACCTAGGCAAGATGCTAACTTCTGCAAAGCACAGTTTGAGAGGAATGGCATAGCTGAGACTGCCTTGGAGCTGGGAGATGGACTAACTGATCCCTGTGGTGCCCTTCAACTCTAACAAAAAGGCTGTAATACCACAAGCAACAGGCATAAAACAGCTTTTGAATATAGATCCAGCTATGCTTCTGCCTGGACTTTTGCAGCAGACATTATGTCCAAACTCAGGTGATAATGCAACACACTCAATTAACTGTGCCCTGCTGGTAATGGCATCTGACAAGTGTTACCACATCAGCAGGTTTCTGTTTTCTATTCCTTTTCTGTCTCCATAAACGAGTTAAGCTCTCCCACCTGGGTCCTGTGCATATATGGATGCACACTGACATTTTGCTGCACAGTGTCACAATTTACACTGGACTACCCTTTGTTATCCTAATGCCAGGAAATTCTTTAGAAGAGAAAAATCCAGGGAAGTCTGTCTTGGATATTGCAGGTAGTTTTTAATTAACACTGTGGTGCCAACTAGATTGTGAGGATGGCATTTGTTTGACATTTATGTTTAATCTCCTGTTTCAGCAGCTGCAACACAACCCCCTAATTGCAGTGTCTCTATGTTAAGCTCATTTTTGCTAAATTTAGTTTGCACTTGAACAATATATGCTGTTACACCGGAGACAACACCTAATTTGTAATTCTCAGCATTTAGGCGGGAAGGACTCTGGCATGCAGTAAGTACAGAAATTAGCTTGCGAAACTGCAAATGCTCACACTCAGCAGAAGCAAAGTTGAGCAGTCTTGGGGGAATGTGTAATTTACACACAAAATCTGTCAGTGATTGAGGGCTGAATTTAATTCACAGCCAGGAATGCTAAGCATACCAAACTCATAAAAAGGGAACAGAACAATTTATGTTCACTCAGCTCACCAACTGCTCAAAGAGAGCCATCAGTGCTTTAACAGGGAGGGAGCTTCTAAAAGGAAAGTAAAATTTAAAAAAAGGGCTTTTCACAACATACCAGATATAGCACTGATAAGAAGGTGAGCAGCTGAGAAAAGTTCTTCATCCTGAGGCTGATATTTCTCCAACAGCTCACTCTGTAAACTGCACCCTAATAACAGCAAGAAGTCAAGGAGGTCTCTTCGTTGTTCAAGTTTTAACTCCTCCAGATCTGGCTTGTCTCCTGTGCAGATACCATCGAACTGAAAGCAAAAGAGCAAGCAAAACTTCTTGAAAAGAGAAAAATCAGAGCAAAAGAGAATGCTAGTACTATTCTGAAATTAGTTTTGGGAAGCAAGCCAAAGGTTCTTCATCTTACCATGTCCCCCAGGGCAGTCACCATTTCTTCATGGAGCAGGAGTTCACAAAGGGTTTTATACAAAGCTCTTTGCTTGTCTTCTGGAAGCTTCACAAAGGGCTGGAACTGGGTCTTCAACCGTGACAGATCTTCCCCAAGAAAGCAGTGGAAAATAAAACTAAGTATTTCTACACAAATGCCAGTAAAAACAGGTAACATTTTGCTAGATGTTTCATAAGCTCATTTATCACCACACCTTGACATCCTGTTTTCCACCAGCACAAATTAAAATGCAAGGCTGGAACAGATCTGATTTTATTTCCTAAGGAGCCAATGAAGTCCCAATGCAAACATCAGGAAAGAAGAACAGCTACCAAGGATCAACATTGTGGTGTATAGTATTTTTAATATTTTAAAAGTCACTACTTTAATGTTAACCAATTAACTACATCTTAAGTCTCTCACTTCAAAGTTTATCTCCAGAGAATGTTCATTTAAATGGCAGAATGAAGAGTACTCATTAAGTACAAGGGAGTGCTCTGCATTCATTTTCTCACAATTCAGATATGATAGTGAAATTAAATCTTTTGTGACATCAAATTACCACTTCGCTAAAAAAATGAAGCTTTCAAATCAATAATGCCAACTGGAACACTGCAATAGTTTTTTTTTCCACATTCCAAAAATGTGAGTATGCAACTGTTCTCAGATTTGTTTAAAAGAAATTTTCCTTCATGTCACTCCAGTCAAGAAACATGCTCTCTTTAAAGACATCTTTTATAACAACAAAATTACTTTGCTGGGGAAAAAAGAGCCCAGCCAAAGGCAGATATTTTATCTGATGCAATTGTATGACTGTCTATACAAATAACAGAAAATGAAATGTACTTTCAAATTCTTTAGTAAAAACAACTTTTTTTTAGTTTTTTATTTTCCAAGAGACAGTGGAGCTTAAATTAATTAAAGAAATCTCCAAGCCTTTTAAGCAAGAAAAGCACAAAGGTATGTCAAGCTAAAACAAAAAATAGAACAGGGGCATACCATTCTTTCACAAGTGTTTCTTATATATTGTTTATTGAACAACCGTTTACCAAGGGTGAAAATTAAAGACAAGAGAGGTGATATTCATCAGCAGAACCAGCTGTAAGAACTCTACCAAGAACTGATGAAAAGCACAATGTGTTCTGAGGCCTTGACTGGTTTTCCCTTTTTTCATTCCTCCAGTAACATCCCCGCCTCTTCTTCCCACATTCCTACAATAAAAAGCTTGTACCTATTATACCAATTTGTAAACTTCTATTTAAACCCCATTTTAATTCTCCCAGTTAAAAAGCTTCTCAGGAAATAATGAGGCTAAGTGAAGGCAAGGGAGATGTCTTATTCTGAGACCCAATCTGTAAGAGAGAAGCTTTATTGAGAGTATTTTTCAAATCATGAGAAAGTATTTTCAGTGACCCCTTCTGAATGAAAGCATGTATCATCACTAAACTTGCAGAGGTTATCGGGAGTGTAACAGAGCTGTCATAAACACCTGATAAGATGATATTTACGACATATGGGTTCAGAATGTTCATAGAAGGAGTCCACTGCATACATTTACTGCAAACTGATTTTTTATATCCTTACAGTGCATTCCCTCAAGAGTTCCTGATAAGAGCTATTAAAATGAACTAACAAGATTTCTTACTTACTATTGTACCAGATTATTTCTGCCTATCAGGTTATTTAATTCACTGTAATCTAATCATGTAAAGCATTTCTGGTAATACCTTGTTTCAATATACTTATAGAAGCATCACTGGGAACGAGGTTTTTAACCCCAGAGTACATCTCATTATCAACGGCATCTGGCTGATAGAGGAACGAAGCATCTCTGAATTGAACTGAATGGGGAAAAGCTGAGCCTTCTGTGCTTTCTTTTTCAAAACCTCCTTGCTGTTCATCTAGCAGACAGAACTCTGTAATTAGAAATTCAATCAAAAACAATAATTAATAAAATACACAAGCAATTACTGAATGAGATGATAGCTTGTATTTTCCAGTGTTCTTGCAAGTCATTTCTCCATGTCTCGTCTCTTCCAGATGGAAGGAATGCCAGCAGTTGCTGTACATGTGAATTATAGAGCATTCCTGCAGCCCTGATGTTTGGTACAGTGTGTACAGACAGAAGATCTGTGGTGCAGCTGACTCCTACAGAATGTGACACCAGCTCCTGTGAACTAAATTAATGGAGACAGCAAATAGCATGAAAACTTCTCTCTGACACTGTAAACCAGAATGTTGCATACAGGAGATGCAGTTAGATTCTTGATGTTTTCACAGAATCAGAATAAGCTGAGTTGCAAGGGGCCCTCAATGATCATCATGTCCAACTCCTGCCCCTGCACAGCACCATCCCCAATAATCACACCAGGTGCCTGAGAGTGTTGTCCAAACACTTCTTGAGCTCTGTCAGTTTGGTGCTGTGACCACTTCCCTGTGGAGTCTGTTCCAGTTCCCAAACACCCTCTGGGGGAAGAACCTTTTCCTGATACCCAGCCTAAACCTCCCCTGACACAACTCCAGGCCATTCCCTCAGGTCCTGTCGCTGGTCACCACAGAGAAGAGATCAGTGCCTGCCCCTCCTCTTCCCCTCACAAGGAAGTTGTGAGAGCAATGAGGTCTCCCCTCAGTCCCATCTTCTCCAGGCTGAACAGCCCAAGTGACCTCAGCTGCTCCTTACAAGGCTTCCCCTCAAGGCCCTTCACCATCTTTGCTGCCCTCTTTACATTGTTTTCTTACATTGTGGCACCTAAAACTGCTCCCAGCACTCAAGGTGAGGCCACCCCAGCTCAGAGCAGAGTGGGACAATCCCCTCCCTTGCCCACTGGTGATGCTGTGCCTGATGCCCCCCAGGACATGCTTGTCCCTCCTGGCTGCCAGGGCACTGCTGACTCAGATTCACCCTGCCACTAACCCGGACCCCCAGGTCTCATTCCATGGCACTGCTCTCCAGCTTCTCATTCCCCAATCTGTACGTTTTCTGCCCACTCACAGATGTGCTGTCAAGCAGGCGCTGGGATCCACTCATGAAGGAGACACATGAAAGTACTCTCTGAGATTTGTAAGAACTCTTGAGAGTCCTTCACAGAGCTTCTGTTGGTCATGGCACTGACAGACTCCTCTTTCTCAGCCAAGCCACAGGTCCATCCTCAAGTCCTCCAAGTAAGTGGAAAACAGGAGGCTTCTGAGAGTCTCTAAAGGACATCACCCAGGGATGTTTCCTAACAGAATCATTCTGCAGGAACTGTCTCTCTCCAGTAACTTCACAAAGGGAATAACATGCCCTGTCTGGATTACCCTTTCTGCCTCATCTTCGTGACAAGCCCTGGCCAACCTCACACAAACAGGACTGTCCTTGTCCTGCTATCCCAGTGCCCCCAGCCTGATGCAGTTAAGAGCCTCCCAGAAGGTACAGGGAGGGAGCCTTTCTAAGAGTTATGCTGAGAAGTCTGGAGTATCAAGTGCTGTACTCATGTGTCCAACACTGTGCCCTGAAGATGCAGAATGCAGTCAAAGCCCTGTGCATACTCTGATCATCTTTTATTGGCTCAAATGCAAGATCTGGACATGTACCTATGGCGCTCTGCAGCCAGTCTGAGGAGAACACAGGCAAGCTAGCAAGACAAACTCAATTTTAAAATAATACCTGACAGCAAAGGGAAAAAAATGTAACTAAACAAGCACAGTGCTCACATGTACCAGGCACAAAACCTAAATATAACCTTTCTGCAGTTGTAAGAGTCTGTCTCACTAAATTAAGGACATTCAAAGCAGATGAGAAAGCATGGAGAGCACTCCATCAGCAAAAAGCTTTTTCAAAGGGAAAGCAGACAAAGAAATCCCTGCCATAGAGGAAGAAAGAAAGACATTATGCTTGCATAACCCTTCATGGAGAAGAAGGCGCTACAGAGGAGCTGAGAGCCATTACCACAAGCTAAGAACTTCCCAAAGCAACAAGACTTTGGACAGCAGCTGAGCCACCACAAGGCCAACTCACTCACGTTACTGTCATTGAAAATAACAAGGCTTTCACATGAACCCTGAGGAGGAAGACTGTGCTAATAAACTGCCTCCCCTCCTGAGGCAAAATGATGCTAATAAGGGAAACCAAACTTTTCAGATGATGTTGTTAAATCTTGTAATAGGACTCAATTCACAGGAAAACACAGGACTCAAAATTCTGTATTAAGAGGACTGTTAATTGATTCTGTATTGAATTCTATTACATTCATCAATGACAAACCTCCAGCAGTGCAATAAGAGCTTGTTAGTTACTCAGAAATGCTAACCAAACTGCAAGAAAACCCAGAGATGATCAATGAAAACAATCAAAGAGACTCCTTTATGTGGGAAAGTGGATATATTAAACAACAGATATATATTGTTTAATTTACAGACATTTAAGAAAAAGCAAACCACACACATATACAGCAATGAACACAACAAAGCAAATCAGCTGGGTGCTTTTCTATCCCCTGCTTTGTAAAGCAAGAACAAGAGGCATTTCAGCTCAACTTTAGAGACACAAAACTGCAAAGCCTTAAGCAGAAACAGCTTTTACAGGGAGTGGAAAATTAGCCTATAGAAATCAAACTGCATTATTACAGGAAAGCGCAATGGTAAATGGATCAGAAAAGGATTCGATCCTTTGTATTTTTTAAAATTTATTTTATTTATTTATAAAAATATACAAATATGTCCAGTCACATTGGTCAGAACATTTAAAAGAAAATTTATATACCATTCTTCCTAACAGAATAACTCAAGTACTGTCAGTGGCAAAGAAAAAGAAACAATAAAAAGCTTACATGCATCTTAACTCTGTAATTATCTGTGAAGAGAATCCCATTAGGTTACACCTGCTAATGGTCAATTTCAGTCTCATGAGAAAGGACTACATTAGTCCTTGGATTTAACTTCAAAGTCTATCTCTATTTCCATAAACAGACACTGATCCCTGCTGCTCAGACACTAACAACCTGAAGTTTAGGCTCCACCATACTTACTCTTGCTCGCAAAGCCCTAATTTTGTTGTTAGTTCCTCCCATTTACTTTCTCAATGACACTCAGGCAAGAGAAAAATAGCATAAATTAAAAAAGAAAAGAGGCAAGACACAGGTTGTTTAAGATAAAACATGAAACAAACTGTGCTGGTTTTGAAGCTTAAAAAATGTTAAATATGAAGGGAAAAAAAAGCAGGAAGAGAAGCAGAAGTGGAAAAATAGCAGAGAAATACAGATCATTAACAAGATCCATGTATTCTCAGCCAGCAGGACATCATAACTTCATAGCAATCACCTAAGAAGACTATCAGCTATATACCTATGTAGTCAGATAGCCTTAATTGCACCTCATTACTCTAAATTACAGTTTTATTATAACCATAACACGAACATGCTCTGCTATCATCTCTGTGTTCAGTCTACATCAGAGCAATTCCACTCTTCAGAAACTTTGTACAAGTTACAGAATATTTACTTTTGTTCCTGAGCCTACAGACTTCCTTAGTATCAGGAGCATGACAAAGAGTTAATCTTCTTCATTTCTCACCCAAGTAAAGCACATCCTGGATTCAAATCTCAACTGTACTCCAATTATTTCTTCAATGTATATCCTGTTTCTCTCCACATCAGTCCTTCCCAACTTTCGGCTCTACTATCTGATTTTATTTCTTCTTGCATAACATCCCCTGAAACCTCCTTTAGGTCAGTGAGTTTAAATGTGGATAGACAAGAAAGAAAAATCCAAGTGATTGTGCAGAGCAGAGATATGACTCCCCTCAAAGCCAATTCCAGCTTTTTTTTTTAACCTGAAAAATATTTGACCTGACATAAGTAAAGCATGACTAGCAAACATGACAAGGGCATTTCTGCAACCATTCCAAGGGCAATCTTTAAATGAAAGTGTAAGCTAGAAAAGTTTAAATTCCAGTCCTGTATGAATGATTCTGTTCTTAACATGACTGTTGTCTAAACATTCCTGGTTGACAGTTGATTTACATTCAGGTCACTCTCTGCAACAGGTGAAAGGAATAGACCAGGGCCAAGGGCCAACTGGCTGGAAGCAAAATTGCAGAAAAGACCTGGACAACAAATCCAAGAGGATCAGTAGCACTTCAAACACTTTGCAGTGTTTGAAGTTTGCTGCATACTGAGCTGTACTGACAAGACTGTAGCTGACAGATTGATGGAACTGAATTTTCAGTTTGGGAACGTGCATTCAGAGTGCTGTGTCCAGTTCTGGACTCCTGGGTACAAGCTCCACAGTCACAGACTGCAGCAATCTAGCAAACAGCGGATATTAAGGAAAAAGAATTTCACCACCATGGTGGTCAAACATGGTAACAGGCTGCCCAGAGAAGTGATGGAATCTGTGTCTCTGGAGATAAATCAAAACTTTATAATAGACAAGGATATGAGCAATCTGATCTAACTCTGAACTTAGATCAAAGTTCAAAAGTTGGCCCTGCCTTGAGCAGAGGCTAGAGCTACACAATCTCCTGTGGTTCCCTGAAACCTAAGTCATTTTGAGTTTACAGTGCATTCAATCAAGTGAAAAAGCATTACTAAATCACTAAATCAGCATTTCTATCTGATAACTATCAAGGCAAAGGAAACTGTACAACATAATCACCTTCATGCACAGGGAAACATAAAAATAATTGTCTGACAAACAGCTTTGTCCACAGCTGAACAGTGTGTCACAAAAACTGAACTTTTCACTTACCGAATTGGCCATTGTGCTTTATGAACAGTTCAATTACACCGTAGGCAATTGTGGTTGCAGGAGGAATTTCAAGGATCACACTAGAATCCTTAACCACACTTCCATTTTCACTTACTGAAACCTACAAGACAGATTTATTCACCATTTATCTGATTCAGCTACTGTATAGCTCAAACACATCATTAAGGTGAAAAATACAGAGGGAGAACAGAGGGAGAACGTGCTTTATTCTCCATGACGTCTCACCAAAGTGTTACATGTTACATCTGCCATCTAAGAAAGGAACTAGATGAAGAGTGAGGTAAAAACACTATGCCAAGAGCAGCTCTCACACTCTTAGCTACCCTGTGCTAGCACAAAGTTGAGCTCCAGGTGCAGCTTTTGCCACACATGAAGCACCATGTCAGTAGGAAATGGCCACCCACTTCAGTGTCCTGCCCTGCTCAATTCTACTGTGACATTTCTTTTGCCCAGCTGGCAAAGTGGCACTAGCAAAGAGGGTTGTTATACTGCAACTCCCAAATTCCTGCAACTGGAGACACACTGTACACAGAAGTGATTCATCTCCAGCTTTAAAAAAAACACCAAACTTGCAATGAATGAGCATGTTTTGACTTTGGTAATTCCTTCTCAATTCATAGGCTATTTTTCAGATAGCTTCATAATGCAGTTAATCTCGACTCCCGTGACTGAAAACAATTAGCTTCCCAATAAATATGAAAACTCAGTAGACACTGCAACCAATGATTACTTTTCAAATAAATTTGATTCTGCAATGCATTTTGCTATTCAGCTTGCAATGAATTGTTTTAGGTTTGCTTCATGTTCTGCTGTAGGCAGGAATCTACTTAGAAACGGAATCACAATTTGATAGTACAGACGGAAACTAAATTCCAGGCTCATACGAAAAGATGGCATCTTTTGCCAGAAAGGCAATGGAAAAAACATTTTACCATACAGAATTTTCACAACCAAGCAGTGCAGTTTGTTCAGCACATTAGGAAAGCACGAAAACTACTCTGAAGACCATTTGGAGAATGGTGTGCAATTGTTCTGTTCCTTGCAGATCTATAATAGCTCTTACCTTTATTGTCTTTGCAGTGCATCCCATCACACTGCTGACTTTTTCTTCTGTCTGGATATGTTCAGATATCGTACACCTCTGAGTTGTGATTATCTTTTCTCTCAAGATGCACAGCACTTCACGTTTTCTTTCTATTACTTGTTGCAGTAAACTACTGTTTAGATCTATTGTTCTGAAAAAGAAAACACACCATTAACAATACCAGAATTGTGAAAAAAAAAAACCAACCAACCAAACAAACAAAAAAACCCCGCCACATTTTCTTAATTGCTTGAAGAAGCTTTTATTGTAAAAAATGACAATGTTTTCTGTATCAGCAACCACCTTAAAATTATGATTTCCTCTTTTGTTATTTGGCAGCAGTAAATATCTGTATTCCACAATAAGTCCTCACATATATATTGAATTCTTGATTCCCTACTCTGAACAAATTTAGAAGTTGTCTGGACACTTTCTAAGCAAAGAAAAAAGCAAGAGAGAACTAATGACAACTTTAAGCTTCCTGAGTAACACAAAAACAACCAGTCAGGCTCTTGGACAGTGGACTGAATCCTCTCCTGCTGTGAGCTCGCACTGACATTACCATGGCCATGGCAGGGGGTGCTGGCTGGGGGACACAAAGACAGCAATGCCTCAGTGCCAACCCTCACTGCTTCCTATGGATCCATTCCAGTGCCCACTCAAACCCTGAACAGGCTGAGGGGGATCAGCACTGACCAAGTATTTCAAATGGCTGAATGAGAAAACACAGAAGATTTCACTAATTTTGAGACTGGGGATTACTGAAAAAAACCCACCTGCTTCAAAGTCCTGTGTTATTTATTGGTATAGAGTCAAAATTTAAAATTGGTCACCAGGACAGTCACAGTCAAAAGAGTAACTGTGGGAGGGAGCTCAAAACACTAGTCCAGGCACCAGCTTAATAAACCACCCCTACTCCATAGCATATTTCAGCATCTGTTTAAATGCTGCCAGAAATAACTTTAACATTAGCTTCTTCTTAGAATGAGAAGACTGAAAGTGAACTTCCACAAACAATACAGGAGGTTTATTTTCTAAGAAAATGTTACAAAATCCAGTACTTTGTGTTTTGAGTGTTAACAGACTTTCTGGTAACAGTTAAAACAACTTCTTAATTGTATTTAATTGATTAAAATGTATCAATGATATTATACTTTTGCAAAATATTCACTGCAGGTCTTCAGAGGAGATGTTATATTTTTTTATGAACAGGTAATCTAGCAAAACTGTTGGAAGATTAAAGGATTACTATCCCTGACTCAAATTATTCAGTCTTTTCTCCTCCCTTTTACTATAAATGGCTATTCATGGAGCTAAATGGCAATTTCCCAAAAATGTGACAGAAAGACATGTCTGACTCCAATCCATTTAAATCGAGATATCTCCACTTTTAATTAAAAAGTTTTAGATTTATTAGATTTTGGAGTTTTGAATTTATGCAGTCTGTGTAAGTCTGAAGTCAGCTGGGGTTTTTATTGAATTAAAAATATCCTCAGGCAGTTTTTGATCTTTGGAGAGTTACATGCTTATATGAAAGTTCAATCAGTTGGAATGAACTGTCTGAAAACCTTAAAGTTGATTGTTTAGACAAGGGAAAGAAAATACCTCTGAAGCCATGCAGCAACCACTAGAAAAGTACCCCCAAACATTCCTAAGATTATTAATATAACTTTTTTTCCTTTGCTGCAAAGTCATGCTTCATGCTTGGAATGCAATGAACCTTTGGATTAAGCAAAAACTGAAGAAATGTCAAGCAACCACAAACATCACCGTTCTCAGAAGTGTCTGCCAAACCAGCACCATTAGTTACAGTCTATCAAGCCTATCATATACTTCACAATAATTATTTATGTTTCTAAAGTGGTGTGCTAAGTGTCTTGAAAATACAAATTAATGCACTAAGAACTTGCAGTTTTAACATCTGACCTAGGAAGCCACAGGGGAAAAAAATACAATGAAGAAGCACAAAAGCTATTTGCCATTTGCTTTCACGTGTATTTTTTGACTGGAGGATGACAAACTTGCTGAATATCCCCAAAATTTAGAGGAAAAACCCCCTCAAACAATCAAAGGTAGAAAAATACCTATTAAATAAAGATTTTCTATTTCTGAGTAAGTTTTAACAGAATATGAACTAACCCTATGCAAATGTATTACTAAAATAATTCAAGAGACCTTCTTCCATCTGCTTCTACAGTATTCTGCCCGAGGCAGGACTGGCTCAGACCCTGCCACGCTCTTGGCTTTGAGGTCCAGATGCAGAAGTAGCAGCAGAGTGGCACAGCAGAAGAGTCAGAAGACGTTAACTTGCAAAGAGGGGCAGTGAACAAATCCTGGAGGCAACGCTGGAGGAGCTGCTGCAGCACTGGGGGCTATGGAGTGACACTGACACACAGGGACACAGAGCTACCTGCTGCAGCAGCATTCCTCAGGCACTGCCCAGAGGTGACCTGGGACCCTCTGCACAGAGCTGAATGTGTGCAGAGACAGCCACTGCCACAGCCCCAAGGTTCAAATTACTTCAGTGGGATGTGTCCTGTTGCAAAGCTGTAAGAAATGTTCTCCTCCGCCCAGTAAGTTGAGTGAGCACCAAATTCAGAGCTTCCAAACCCACAGCTATAAAAATCTTTTCTTCTAGGATAGCACAGTTAAGTGCTCTCCTCTAGGCTTCTGGCACTGAACCTTCTATCATAAAACAGAAGTCTAGGGTTGCGTGTGAGCACATCATGAGTTATTACTGGGGCACAGCCTGTTGAAGGCAAAATATTCTGCTCTCCTCAGCAACTCAAACAGGAGATGACATGAGGTAAGCAACTACCCAGCTTATCTAAATTACCATTGAAAACAGTCATCAAGAGCAAACCACAACTGGGTTAAAGTCTGACAATCAGAGCAGGGCTTCAAGTATTGCAGGGCAGTGGCTGCTGAGTCCATGACTATTTTTGCAAGAACTGAACTTACTTGCCAGCATAACACTAAATATAAGAAAATATCTAAATAACACAAGATGGCTGAGTTAAATCCCTGAGAATACATGCATGCAAGGTACATGAATTGCACTGTGTTTTTTTATTTTACAGGTCATGTTTCAGAGCTTTTACTTCTGTTCTACAACCTGGCTCTTACAATCTCTTTCACTCTGTACTGTACAAGAGCCCCCACCAACCTTGTGCCACTTGTGTCACCATCACCCGCCCCACCCCAAGGAGCTGAGCTGAAGCACTCAAAAATAACACTATAGAAAATATAATGGAGATGTTGGTTTGCCAAGTCCCATTATCAACACACAGAGTATAAGCCTGTATAAATAAAAATTATTTAAAAGATACAAATTATGGGGTTTTGCTCGATTGTTTGTTCTGCTTAAACAACCTTCCTGAGGTCAGTGACTTACTATGCTGGAAGCTTTACAGGTCAAACATGTACATAAAGTAATTTCTTTGAGTTTTGGTCTCACTTCACATTTAACTAGTTTAAACAGTTCTACTCTCCAATAATGCAAAGACTTCTTTAACCTTCATTCAATATTCTCACATTAGGAAAGCAGTAGACAATAGAGGCACAAAGGCAATTTGGTGCAGACTGAAGTCAGAAAAGAAGAGAGAAAGGTAGAAACCAAATAAAGACATGAAAAAACAGACAATACCTGGCAACATAGCAGGCTCTCGCAGTTGAAGTAGAGAGCAGGAGCCTGCTCTAAAACCCTACTGCTGAGACTGAGGGTCTTTCCTTTAGGCACAGAATTTGACCTAATTTCCCACAAAGGAGAGGCCTTAGATTTTGATTTTTCCATCAAATCCTGTCTAACCTTCTCAGTAGCCCATCCACAAATCCTCAAAGCAAGGTGCTTGTCAATTTCCTACAAATACCAAGAAGAATGGGTATTGCTGTGAGTACTCTCCATCCTCACATTGAAATTAGAACTCCTGCCTGTCTGCACAAATTTTCACTGGTCCAAACTACTCACAAGTGAAAAACCTTTTCAGTTCTGTACTGGGCAATGTCACTTCAATACACCTCGTCTCCCAGCTGTAGAGACACAAGCAGCCCCTGCTCACAGCCTCTTCTCTACTTCGTTTATAATGTGGAACAGCCTGACATCTTCTATACAAATATTGCTTGTTGCAAGAGAGAGACTTCACCCAGCTTTGTTCCTACTCTATTAGAGACCTCTGGATGAATGCCAGGGAGTAAACTCTACCAGACCTTACTCTGCCATTTTCCACCAAGCACAGATGCGTAATTCTTTTGTTAATTCATTTCAAATATAACCTCTCTGACCTACTTCTTACAGAACATAGCATCTGCAGTAGTCAGTTTATTGATAGCATTTCACTATTTTCCCTACAGAATAACCGGACACGTACTTCACAGAATACTTTCCCTAAGAATACCAGAGGCTTCTCAGACTGCAAGTGACAGGTAGTTTCTCTATTTTCTATTTGATATGCTCCTTATTTTTTAAATCACAGGCACGCACAATTGCTTTTATTCAATCCTGTCTCACAACACTTTGTGACTTCATATTACCTCATGTAGCAAACCGAATGGTTTTCTCACCATGCTCATAAATGCGTTAGGAGTTTTAAACAATAAATCACAAAATGGTGTGAATTTCCACTGTACTCAGATTAGGAACAGGCATTTATTTTTGTCTCAGTATGGACAATAATACACAGTTTCATTAATTCAACTAAAGTGCAATATGCAGCAGTATAAAAGTATCTTTCAACCATGCCAGAGTGTGCTGCTAAAAACACTTACAACTCTTTTTCTAATATGCTAATCACAGTTAGGAATCATTGACATGGAATGGATGATTGTCCTCTCAGAACATCTTCAATCACCTTCCATGACTTTTAGTGAAATGGTAAAAACAAACAAGCAAATTTGTTAATACATGAGAAGTACAGAGATTATAATCTCCTCAGTCTTTTTCACTGGATGGAAAAAGACAGAATGGTTGAGGTTGGACAGCCATCTGGTCTAAGCTCCCTACTTTAGCAGGGCCACCTAGAGCAGTCTGCCTAGAATCATGTCTCCAAGGAGGGGAAATCCACAGCTTCCTCAGGCAATCTATGCTCAGACACCCTCACAGTGAAAAAGAGTTTCTTTATGTTCACACAGAGCCTCAGACTGTACCTGTTGCTTTCTGCTCTGTCTCTGGGCACCACTGAAAAGGGGTTCATCCAGCCCATACTTCATCAACTTCTCTAAGAGGACTTTATGGCAGACAGTACTGAAAGCCTTAAAATGGAAGATGGAATATACTCTTAAACCCATGGCAATCCAAGTGGGCTGAAGGCACAGGACTCTGCCCCAAATCAGTATGTTACAGTGCTCTGTGAACTAGTAAGCACTATGTAATACAAAATCAAGAACAATGTAAAGTAAAATATGCCAAGTTTGTGTACCTAAAACTATAATTTAACTTTATTTTAGTATTGCATATTATGTTAATAAGTGTGTTCTGCATTTACAATGTCACTGCTCCTGCAAACCAGGAAAGATCTCATCCCACATCCTTCAGATGTCATCCTTTTTCAGAAAGAGGTGCCAATGCAGCACCTGGAATCTAATTAAATGATCAGCAGGATTCTCCTTCAGGAGGTTCACCTAAGAAGTGATAGGAAACCAATTTGCTGCCACTGAGCACTTTCAGCTTGCTGAACTCTGAAGACTCACATGATTTAGTTTAAAAGGCACATCAGCTTTGACTTTTTAGAATTTTCTGCTACTAATCTGCAACTTTGACTTAATCAGCCGAATACAAGAACATTTTAAAAATGCAACTTAATTAGGTTACATATGTAGAAATAATAAATGAAGCAATGATTGATCAAACAAGCACAAGCACCATGTGTCATTAAATGACATAGAGAACAGTTTGGTGCCTCTCATTTCACAAGCCCTGATAGGTAAACATATTCTTATAAGTACTGTAATGCTTTGCATCCAAAAATCACTAACTTGTAGGCATCAGCACTCCTGAATGCCACACAATACTCATGAACAAGATGAAAGTTTGAAGCTTGGACACAATCAATCATAAATCATAGAATATTTATGAACGAGTAAGTAGAATTTCATCTATAAGGCATTGCCAACCACCTCCAGCAAGTCTCTGCATTATGCTGAAGAAAAAAATAAAAATTCTGCTATCCTCATCATTTCCAGTGACCTGGCAGACGGGAGACTGACTCAATATGAATTATACACTGTGAATCATAAGCTTTAATAAGCTATGAACATCTTTTTTATGAACCAAGACCTAGCTCCTTGCATAAAGGGGCACACGCATCAACTTCAGTTACATTACACATAGATCAGTGTAGAGCTACTGGTTTTCAACACTCAAGAGAAGGTAACACATTTCTCAGTATTTAGTTACATAAAGGATTGTAACTCTAAGATGTGCTTATTTGCTGTGGGAGGAGTCTCTTTGTGAACAGAGTAGGTAACTTCAAGTAAAAGCTTACTGATCTAAATCAAAGTTACTCTAGTTTGTTTCTCCATAGGACTCTATCTAGTGCTAGAAACAAGACTCTGAATCCTGACTGACACTATTTTCCTGATACTAAATGCAGATTAATTTTACAGACTTGGTACATACATTTAGCCCAGTATTTTCTGCTTTTAATAAGGTGTTTAGTACAAAGAGAGGAAGGTGCCTTATTAGAATAAATTTGTTGACTTGTGAACACCCACAATAAAAAGAACATCATCCATTTGTTCCCATGAAAACGGAGAATGGATTATTTCTAGAACATCAGTGTATCTAAAGCAAATTTACATTGCTTCTGACAACTTCTGCACTGATAGCAAAAACCTATCATCTTTATCTTCAGAGCATCAGCAAAGGCTATTTAAATTCATTACAGCTCCTGCTACAGATCTAGAGTACAATGCTGTCACAAATGAAGCACCCTCATCTCCCATGAGTCAGGACCTGCAATTGAGAGTAGACCCCTGACTTGCCAGCTGATTGCCAAATAGGCTTTGGTTCATGACTCTCTCACTGCAACATTAAATAGATCCGATTTCAGAGCAGGACAGGAAGTGAGGAAGTGTTGCATATCTTGTAAAATAAAGAATATGGTACCCCTCCGTTAATACAGTGTATAACAGAAAGCAACAGAAAGATCTATGTTTTGTTCAGCTAGTAGAATATGCCTTGACCATGCTTGCTGTTCCTTCAACTTTAAATAATCCCATTTTCTAGCATGGCCACTCACACACACACAATTACAAAGCCTGCTTACAAGAACACTAGCAGTCCTGAATTCAATTTCCAAATTCAATGCCCCAGTAACACAGAGAACTAATTCTTTTTTTTTTTCCAGATTTTTACCTCAGTACAGTCCCCCAAAGAAGGGAGGATTTGGCTCTTGTCCCAGGGTGGTAATTCATGCAAAAACATAAGATGAAATTACAGAGAGATGTTTTTAAAACAAGAAAGGGAGAAGTCTGACTAACAAGATTTCAAAATACGGAAAAACTAATTTTTGTATATATGATTTATCATGAATATGAAAGCTTACTATAAAAATAATTTTCAAATGGTGGCAACACTACAAAATCAATTGGTCAGTGATTGCAGCTGGCCCAACTCTTTTCAGCTCAATAATGTCTCCTGGCCACTACAACACTCACATTAGAAACATACCTGTCCTTGACATCTTTCATAAGCTGCTGCAAGTCAATCTCCTGCTTCCTCAGGTTTCCAAATGAAGACTGGTTTTCCACGTAGCCCTTCCCTCCAGCTCCTAGGTTGATCCTCACAAATGACGTTTCAATACTTCCTTGAACAAAATCTTCAAACTTCCCCGTGTATTTTGCAAAGTCCGACTCCACAATCACTAGGAAAGCAATAAAAGCATTTTCTGTGAAGAGATACACTGAAACAGTCCTTAGGTGATTGGAGGAACAGATACTTACAGAAAATATGACAAGTTAGTGAAGGCAAGGAACAGTATGAAGAGGTAAATAATGAAATTTACGTCTCTACAACTCTTGCTTCTGCTCTCCTCATGTTTTCATCATCTTTGCTCTGCTATCTTTTGTATCTTGCCATTTTAGGAAAACATAAGGTGACTTAAGTGCTGAACTCAGATGTTATGAAATATTTATAAAGAATGACTGAAAGTTATTTCAGCTACAAAGAAAACTACAAAGCAGACATGCTTGTACAACAGTGCTAGTATTTTGGCATTATTTTGACAAATCTCATCACAGGGCTGTCCCAAAGCTCACTGAAAACCAATGGAGAAATCTAACTGGTTTAAAACAACTCTGAATTTTATATACCTAAAAACCAGAGAACTGACTCAGAATCAGCTAATTTTCCAAGCCAGCCACAATTAACATCTTAGGTTAGGGACTTATCTGTTTTCCTGTACGGAATTATGACATGTCCAGAAACATGGGATTCCACCTGATTCATCTTAAAACATGGGTGGGACTGCTATAGTTGGATGAAGAAAAAAGTAGAAGGGTCAACCTTTTTTAACAGTCTGTGTAAAACAAACAGATTCAGTGTTAAAACTCACTTGGCCTGGCCTGGACAAGCATTCCCTGGGCTACTAATGCCAACAAGACACTGTTTATTCACTGCTTTGACCTGGAGCACAATACAGTTTCACACTACTATCACATACAATCCCCCAAAATATTCTAGGGATATTCCTGTGGCTGCAGACAGCAGTGTTATTAAACAGTACGACTGTACAGCCTGACAACCTTCAGTACTCAGTTTAATACTCTACGCAGGCAAAACTTTCTTCTTCTTTTAACCAGCATTTATTACAACCAGTTTTAGTTACATAAATGGTCAAGTGAGAAAAGATCCATTAATCTCATTCCCATGGATTAAGGATTCCTTCAAAGCATTCCTCTGAAAGAAGCCCTCTAATAACATAATTGAGAATAATAGCAAAACAGATTAGGGTCTGCATGGTTTTCATCTGCACTAACAGTGCTGACCAAGTATGGCTTTACCTGGTTTTATTGGTTTGTCTTCAGTAAGCACATCACTCAGGGTGACTGTCAAGAAATGATATTTGGGCTTCTGCCAGCACCAGAATTTCTTCCTCTTTGTAACTAAGCTCAAAAGCTGCAGCTTGTCTGAGGCATTCAACTGGGAGACAGGGATCAAGTCACCTCCACTGTCAGTTTCTCTCACAAAATTCTTCGTTGCTTTTGCAAACATCGTGGGGAATCAGTTAAAGCCTGAAAGAATACATCTGTTTTCAAACAACTACAGTTGTAAAGTATAAATGTTTACATGGTCATTTTAAGCTCTTCACAGAATTGATATTAACGAATGAACACATCGTGTTTTTACCTTATCTTCTCCACTCTGAGCTGGGAAGAAGTTCGAACTTGTCCCAGTATAAGTTTTCTCAATAACTAATAAAAGGATTTTAGTTAAGAGGAACATTTACAGGTTATTAATCTGCTAGGGAGAAAAAGCTTACACAGCTTACCTGAAATTCTATGAAAAAGCACCTACTAATGAGCACCCTGCGAGACCAGCTGGGATGAGGAGAGCACTGGGGCAATGGCAGAGGATTTCTGCCTCCCCACAGGATCCTTCTTTTATTACCTAACATAAAACTTACTCCATATAAGGCAATTTAGGTATTACTCACACAAATTATCTTGATCTTTTTAATAGGCAGTAAACACATGGAGGGATAATAACAACTGTTCTATAAAAAGCACGAAATATGTGAGCTGGCATCTTTGTTACTAAATTTTGTTTCTGAACTACACCCCTGGAAAATCCAATTAATTTTTTTATTTATGAACTCTTTTTCACCTTCAATGT
Source organism: Chaetops frenatus (assembly GCA_013400775.1). Lineage (NCBI taxonomy): Eukaryota > Metazoa > Chordata > Aves > Passeriformes > Picathartidae > Chaetops > Chaetops frenatus. The sequence continues at coordinate 3,745 of VZTR01005689.1, read as the reverse complement.
TTTCCAATTTTCTATTTTTCATTTGCACAACTACAGCTAAATTGAATATACATTATTTGCAACTCTTACTCACAACTGTTATTCATACCCCCTACAGAACTACATACATTATCTTACTGTTGCTTTGCAATGATTTTAATTAAAAATTATCAGCATCTCTTATCATGTAAGGTTTTCTTTATCCCCAGGAATGTATTTTGCTGTATTTACAAGGAACATTTTCCAATAAGGGAAACTGGCTAAAGTCACAGAAGAAATGGTAAAAATTACCATTCACAGGTGCTTAATACACAATATTAATAAATTAATATTTGATCTTTTAAAATTCTTTAAAAATCTTTCTAGTTTTTCAACTCTGTGTTAACTGAGCTAACGATATCTCCAGAATTAAATCAGGGTTTTTTTTTTTAAATCCAGAAGCATTCCTTTAAGTCTCCCAGCTGACATTGACTGGAAAGTTCAACTAAGATCATAAGACGTCTCAGCTCGGTATCCACACTTTCATGATTAATTACCTGTCTTGCTCCACAGAGATCTTAGATTTGTCATTTACAAACACAGGCCAGAGTAAGATAGAAAAAACTTCAAACAAAAACTGATAATGCAGTGAGCACTCAGGATTATTGACAAAAAATAGAAACCTGAATACAGATATTAGTGCTTGGACCACAGGCTCTGTATCTTAGTATTGGGGGGAAAAAAAAGCCTTTCTGCAGATGCAAATTTACCTTTCCATTAGTTTTTCCCAAATCCCATTTCAGATATTCCACACAGTATTTACCAATTCATGCTGAGGTATTTACCTCCTCATGAATCCTCTATGGCCTAATCTGTGCAACAAATGAAGGGTGTTTTCCAACAACACCTGCATCAAAAGGATTTGAGCAATGTCAAAGTCATATAACATTTTACTAAAGAGTCTTCTGAGGCTTTCTCTGTAACTGCAGCTGCAGCAAACCCTGCAGCACCACCTCAGCCGTGGGCACTGGGAATATTTCCACTGACTTTCTTGTTCTCTGACCTTTTCCTCAACTGAAATGAGACTGATTTTTCACATGCCTGTATTTCTCCTCCTTAATTTCCCTGGTTTTAATCTCAGTGAGAACACTTTCAACAGAATAAAGCTATGCAGATCCACTGCAGCAGAAAAGAAAAAAAAACCCCAAACCAAATCAAAACTATTTTCCTTTATCCATAGGACTTCTTTTGCAGGGGTCTATCTTTTGCTAACAGCCAGATGACTGATTTGTAACATAAGGGACCACAGAGAAAATTCTCATTGCATTAGCTGCCTTTGCCCAGCATAACCTTCTTCACACATTTCTGTACTTTACATGACTGCTCACTCATCCTGATCCCCTTGCCCCCACTCACATGGGCATAGCCTCTGAAAAAAACAGGTCACCAATATCTGAGTTTATCATAAAACAAATTGCAAAACTAGATCCTAATATCTGGCATTCTTACAAACTCACTAAATCTCATCAGAGAAACCACTGCACCACTCTGTAACAGTTCCAATTCACAGTGTTTTGCTTTCACCCCCCATCACCATGCTTTTGATTAGCAAAAGGAACATCCAGGGAAGAGGACAGAGTGCTTGTGAGGACTAAGAAGACTCACCAGGCAGGAGCAATGGGGCAGTTTTCAGCCTCAAAATGATGTCAGTGTCTCCCACACTTTGCTGTGCTGGTAATGACTTTGCAGCCAACATATTTTGCTGGTGTAGGTGTACCTGCAAATCAAGAATATTCTATCCAAATTCCTGCTTATTCTTCTTTGGATATAGCACCTTTAACTCAAATTTGACAATGCACCCAAATACCTTCCTTCAGTACTTCCCAGAACAAAGACATGGAGCAATTAAGCCCCTGGGCAACATCAGGGAGTTAATACAGCCACGAGGCTCAACAGCATCCTGACCAAAAGGACATGGAGTGGTTACAGAACCAGCATTAAGAAAACTCTGCCTTGGGAGCTACTTCCTCTAGCAATTTTAGCAGAGCTGTGCTTGGTTTGATAGAAATAAAAGGGAAGGTATGAAGCTGGTAGGAAATGCCTGTCTGAGTGAATTCACTCTTGCAGACTGATAGGTATGCATGAAAGCAGAAGAGTACCTTCCTTGCCTACCGAAAAATCTAAAATTAGCCTGAACCTGGGCTACAGGAGGATTATTTAATGGCAAGGATGAGATCAAATGAAGATAATAACACCAATTTCATTGTTTACCTGAACAAACAAACCTCACCCTGCTTCTTTGCTTTGTAACTCCCTAACATTATAGTGAGACGTTAAATCCAAAGTGACGTTTTATGAGCAATCAGTGTTTGCCTCTGTTAGTATAAAAAAAACCGCCAAAAAACAGTTGCCTTATATTTCTTACATTCTGTATCTTTCACCTGAAATACAGAAATGCTTTTTCTTTTTATTGCATTTAACATAAGATCACACAGCACATTGGGCACAGTACACAGGGAATTCAGCAGCAGGGTGACAACGGGATTGCCAAATACCAGCACACNATGGAGCAATTAAGCCCCTGGGCAACATCAGGGAGTTAATACAGCCACGAGGCTCAACAGCATCCTGACCAAAAGGACATGGAGTGGTTACAGAACCAGCATTAAGAAAACTCTGCCTTGGGAGCTACTTCCTCTAGCAATTTTAGCAGAGCTGTGCTTGGTTTGATAGAAATAAAAGGGAAGGTATGAAGCTGGTAGGAAATGCCTGTCTGAGTGAATTCACTCTTGCAGACTGATAGGTATGCATGAAAGCAGAAGAGTACCTTCCTTGCCTACCGAAAAATCTAAAATTAGCCTGAACCTGGGCTACAGGAGGATTATTTAATGGCAAGGATGAGATCAAATGAAGATAATAACACCAATTTCATTGTTTACCTGAACAAACAAACCTCACCCTGCTTCTTTGCTTTGCTTTGTAATGCTTCCCTAACATTATAGTGAGACGTTAAATCCAAAGTGACGTTTTATGAGCAATCAGTGTTTGCCTCTGTTAGTATAAAAAAAACCGCCAAAAAACAGTTGCCTTATATTTCTTACATTCTGTATCTTTCACCTGAAATACAGAAATGCTTTTTCTTTTTATTGCATTTAACATAAGATCACACAGCACATTGGGCACAGTACACAGGGAATTCAGCAGCAGGGTGACAACGGGATTGCCAAATACCAGCACACCCCCTCCTACAATCCAAGCTGTAAAAAACAACATCGCCTGAAAGCCAAAGAGGAGTCTAAGTGTTGGAAGAGCTGTTAGGCATTAACCACTGTGTAGGAGTGGTAATGGCCTTGGAATCCTAAAAGAGTACGAGTCGGTTTCAGAGGGGAACTGAAGCATGACGACAAGCACGTTATGTGTTTTATTAAAGAACATCCGAGTTATTTTCACTTCCGTTCTAGATAATTAAAAAAAAAAAAAAAACAACCAGCACCTATAAGAGCTAATACACAAAGCCTAGCAGGGCTGCCCACGAAATGCATTACAGTCTTTGAACGCACGTGGTCCCCGAAAACACACCCAAAAGATTTCAGCCCGGGGTGAAGCCCATTTTTTGTTCCTCGAGGACTCTGCAGCACGTGCCTCCACAGACCGGTGCCGCAAACTCGGGCATGCCGGAGGGATGCGGTGCCTTTCCCTGGCCGTGGGCGCCGTCCTGCGAGGTGCGGGGGCTGTGGGAAGGCCCCGCGCTGCCCCGGCGCTGGGTGCGCGGTCCCGCCCGCCTCTC
>VZTR01005688.1:171080-185350 GCA_013400775.1 Chaetops frenatus | reverse complement strand
GTTCATTTGTATTTTTTTTTTTTTTTTTTTTTTTTTTTTTTTTTGACCCTGCCCATGGCAGGGCAGTTGGAACTTGATGATTTTTAGGGTCCTTTTCAACTCAAACCATTCTATGTGATTCTTTGGTTCTATGATATTTTAGTCTGACCCATAAAAACAGTTTTTATATTACAAGAAGGAAAACATATAGTTAATAAATAAAATTATTTCTCTTGTTTACATATTGTAGCATGATATTATACAGCTTTTAAAGAAAATATACTTAATGATAATGGTACATCTTTTAAAGAAAATATTATTTTTCTGTGGTTTGAAACTGTTTGACTCATTCCAAACTGTAAGTTATGATCATGGAAGAGCTTTAATGTAGAGCAAGATGTTACAGTAGCAACAAAATGACTTTTTACAGTACAGTAAGAGCAATCACTTACTGGAACAACCTCATTAGAGACATAGTAGAGTCCCCATTTCTGGAGCTTTTCAAGATGTAATTGGACAGTGCTAAATAATCTCACCTAGTCTCCCTTTCTGATGAAAGGTTGGACCAGGTGAACTTCCCATGTCTTTTCCAACATGGGCTGTTCTATGATTCTATGAATGTGCAACTGTACTGGAATCTATAGCAATTATTTGTCTTTCACAGAGATTCATCAAAATGTAGTTTTGTGTTATATCCATTTCACAGGTTATTTAATGAACAGTTTCTTCAAATTCATCAAAGATATGATGTGCAGTACAAGTAAACATTATCTATTGTTATCTGTTATAGCTTGATATTTTTATCATTTAGAGTAAAGAGGAAGAAAAACAAATTTTAACCATCTCCATGAGTAAAACACCCCATTATCTTATTAGTTGTCTGTTCATAGGAGAATCTCCTTTAGCCTACACAACTACCCATATAAAATTCTTATTAGAATCTTCTGTGTGACAACTATGAGGGGTTTTTGCATGCTTGTTTGTTTGTTGGTTTTCAAATTAAGATTAACCTCTGAAATTCTTGAATGTTATGAGTTACCTTTGCTTTGTGATGCTTCTGTTCTTGCAGGCCTTCCTACGGCCAGAACAGTAAAAAGTACTAACACCAACGTCTATTTTAGAGTCACTTTCAGAAACAGTTGAGGTGGCTGGAGTACATCCAATTTATTATTAGAATATTATATTGGGATGCCAGTCAAAACATCACTCCATTTGTATCCTAAGTGGCACAGCTGATAAGCATACTGATCTTTTGATGATTCAAGAACAGATTCTTTTACACTCACAGTGGTGTAAAAGAAAATAATGGAGCCCGTTCTTTTGACAAAGGAAAACATCTATCCTTATAGGCAACAAACCCGAGATACAGGTGGTCTTGAACTTTATTATTCTGTGTTAAAAAAAAAAAAACCAAACAACAAAAGTAGTCCTGCAGCTAGAGAGAGGTTTGCTAAGTGCAAAATGTGTGCTGCGGGTAGGGGTGAGGTGAGTATATTTGTAATATCACACTATATTTGTAATACTGCTCACCAGGAAATTCACTGTTAAGTATGCTCTGCTCTATATTAACTTCTCTTTCTTCATCTGAGTCTCTATGACAACGCCAAGCAGTTCTTCATCTAGTAGCATAAAATAACATATACGGAGTTTTTGTTGACTTCATTGTTATCTTCTGACACACTTGTACAGAAACAACCAGGTGTTTGCTACGAGTGTGTCTGTTTTTGTAGCTTTTTCCTTTATAACACAATCAAACCTCTTTGCTGCTCAGTCATCTGTGCTTAAACTATTCAGCTCTTTGCATCTCAAACCTTTCTTACTTCAAACTTCTGTAAAGTATGTTTAAAACAATACTCAAAAAATCACCTAACTTGGTGCTCAGTTATCTTATCCTCTACCTTAATTTCTGTCTGACACTCTTTTTTCCCCTAACAAAACATACATTTTTCATTCTTCATAGGCACTGCATTGACTAGATTCCCTACACTCAAATAGTTATTTTATTATCATATTCAGACACATATTTTCTGTTTTCCATCAATTTAATTAATTCTATTACTTTCATTTAAAAGACACCCACCTTTTAGCTAAGTTGCCTTTACATAAATATCAGCTCACAACATGGATAACTTGTTTGCCTTGAAATTTTTTCTTGAAAGACACCTTTATCATGGATCCTGTAGTTGATTGCCTTATGATAACTTGTAAGTCAGTGTCCTGAACAAATATTTCTTAATAGAGTAATTGAATAGGGAAAAAAATGTACATGCCATTTAAAAGTAGTTTTCTGGGTGTAACGTGCACTATGCCACTTTTGTCATTGTTCCTATTTTGGTCCCAAAGCAAAGTTTGCTATCATTAGTCAGGATGCTCATTATCAACAGAATTCTGATTATCTGTCTAGAAGTTCAGTGCAGAACCATGCTAGTAACTGAGCAAGATTTTATTTTATCATGTGAGATAAATACTAAATGTCTGGCTTAATTTCTCAAGGATTCCTGACAGCAATGAAACAAGAAGCAACTCGAGCACACAAAGACTGGGCTTTAGATAAAGTTGCAATACATAATGACGTGCTAAAGCAAACCAGAGAGGAAATCACATCATCTCCTTCTGTATGTATGACATTCAAAGATGATTCAGTATTAATTTTGCTATTTAGATTATATTACACATCATTGAGTTGATAGAGGGAAAAGTTACTACTGTCTTCACCCTAATGTTTTTGCTCAGCATAGAAGCCAAATACTAAGCATGAAGATTTTAATTAACTTAGAAAAATGTTTAATTAAAAGAACTGTTTCATTGTACAATCTCTTAATTTATAGAATTTATAGTAAACTTTACATGAAGCTTTGTAGTATATAGACTTTATTAAACAACTTTTGTTGCCCTACATTTCAGTAGCATTATCTTCAGAAGAAGGACCATGTTATAATTTTAGATGAAATAGTTTGAAGAGATTCAATGTCAGATATTTTTTGCTATAAAACATGTATTTCTTTTAATGGTTTTAAGACAATTATTATGCTTTATAAGTTGTGATGTGTCTGCTTGCCCCTCACACAGGAAGGAGTATATATCTATGGGCTCTACTTGGAAGGTGCAGGCTGGGACAAACGAAGAAGCATACTCGTTGAGTCTACACCAAAGATTCTTTTTGTCCAGCTGCCTGTGCTCCATATGTTTGCTGTTGATTCAAGCAGACCTAGGGATCCCAAGCTCTATGTTTGTCCTCTTTACAAGAAACCCATGAGGACAGATTTGAACTTTATTACAGAGGTCTTTTTAAAGACGGCGAAGTCTCCAGACCACTGGATTCTGAGAGGAGTGGCTCTTCTCTGTGACATCAAGTAAGCTGTTTTTCCTACTATGGAAGAAGAGAAATATGTGGCACATGTAACAAATTACATGTGTAAGTCTTCTACTGCTCTTTACTTGGTGGCTGCTTGTCATTATACTAGAAATTGCATTTCAGTCTTGGCTTACTGATTTTTTTCTCTGGTTTCAGTAAATTCAGTTTGCCTTGGCTGTTTTGTTGATATTCTTAAAGTAAATCTTTCCAAATAAGTTCATTGCTTGTAGTCTTTGAAGTATGCATTATATTACTTTAAATGAATGTTTGCTTTAACAATGCAATTAATGTCAAATAAAATGTTATTAAACCTTAAAAAAAGAAAAACTTCGCCTTTTTACATTCTTTCACATTTACATTCTTTTAGTTTGTGTTTCAGTGACATGATGACAAAAAAATTTAAAATCTCCTAGATACAAATTTAAATTCCTAGATTCTGCATGATACACACATTATTTTCTTTGAGTATGCAGGAAACTATATGAAAGAAAAAACATATTTAATCCATATTTTTTGCTTGGGCTTTCTCAAAGCTCACTTGTTCTTGTTAAACTCCACCAGGAATGTTTGTCTGGAATATCTGACAGACACCAGGATGTTCTCTGTCCTGTTTAGCTGTGTGGGAACAGAAGTAGAACAGTTCCAACTACTAAATATGGATGGGGTTTTTTTTTTTTAATTAGAGAACCAGATTATTTACAAGTACAATTATTTTTTCTGTATTTCCTTTTAGCTCTAAAGTTGCAATCCTTGAAATGACTCTCACAGCACTATGCTGTGATGATACTCAGGAATACCCTAACCATGAGTTTTTCAGACATAATTAGTATTAAACTAATTCCATTCATGTAATACTAAACAAGATGTGCAGTCTACACTATCTCTTTAATAATCTCCAAAATGTTTCTTCTTTCAGATACTTTTATTTGGCAACAGGGTTTTTCACTTACATCCCATGACGGGACTATGTTTTTCCTTTTGCTATTCAAGAGTGTTCAAATGCATCTGCTGTTGCAAAGTGCAGCTACTGCTTGACAAAGTCCTGGGCATCTGTTGGGATGATAAAAGGCCTTTCCTTGACTTAGAGTCCTACGGCTTTCTGTTGGAAGTCACCGTCCCAGCATATCCTCTTGCAGAAAGTCCGTGGCATACAGACACAACATCATGAGCAGAGTAACAAAAAGTAAGATCTCCAAATGCAATTAAGTAAAACATTTATTCTCTCTCCTCTATAGATTTACTTAGATTCCGATACAAGAAACCCACTGGTGTTGGATAACTTTTACAGTTTTTATGTGTTTTTAGAAGTTGTACCACAGAACCACATCTGCAAAAAAAAAAAAAAAAAAAAGGGAAAAAACCCCCCCTGCAATTGCAAGAGATTTTTCTCCAAGTAATCACAATATTGATGATAGAACTTGTGGTGGGTTGACCAGCAGCCAAATACCCAGCTGCTTGCCCCGCCCTGCCCTGCCCAGGCATGATGGGGCAAAGAGTTACAAGATTAGAGGATGAAAACAACGGGGTGATGAAGATGAAGACAGTTTAATAAGTCAAGAAAAGCTGTACTCACAAGAAAATTGAATTAAGGAGTTTATTTACTGCTTCCCACTGGCTGGCAGATGTTTGGTCGCTTTCTGGGAAGAGACTTAGCACACATGATGGTTACTGGGTAAGACAGATTTAAGGAGAACCAATGTCCCCTATCCTACTCCTTTCCTGAAGTCTTTGGTGCTGAGCATGACATCATGTTTATGGAATATCCCTTTGGACAGTTTGGGTCTGTAGCCATGGCTAATTCCTCTCCCGTGTTCTTGCACATGTCCAGTATACTCACTGAGGGGGACAGAGGGGAAAACAGTTCACATCCAAAAACCAGCATAAGGACTATATGTATTTGGTCTAGCCTTTCAGCTTAATTACAGTGGAGAAACAGTGTGTAACCTTGAATGCCTGCACAGGTGGAAGGTGTGCACTGACACATTTACAAGTGAAAGTCTGTATGGCAAAATAGTGGGGAAAGTGCAACTGAATGTGCCGAGTTACACAGCTTACACTAAAGGTGATTTTATTCTCCATTCAGTCCAATACCAAGAATAGAGATTAATAGTATATTGTTATCTCAGCTATGTCATATATTGCATCAGATTCTTGAGATCATCTCTTTCTTGTTTGTCAGAGTCCAATCCCCATTTCCCATCTTCTCTGAGACTGTCCAGGGGTTTGTTCCATTCTCCTTCCATGCACTAGCTCACTACTTTCAGGTTAATTACAGTGAATGTTCATTTTCTTAGAGCTTTCCTGTTAATTTATGGAAATAATCTATGTTTTGTCACAACAATAATCTACTATGTATTCAGATGGTTCTTTTTTTGTCTCTGCATGCCTCAAGAATATTTATGAACTATTTTCATATGTGGGATAGTATTCTTACACTTAACTTGTTTACAGACAGCTCTTCAAACATCTGAAGAGGTGCAGTTAATTGCTTGAACCACAAGTCATTCCTCCCAGCTGTCATAACCTATAGGAATTCAAGAGCTCAATTCAAGACTTTTCACTTCCAGGAATCCTCTATTCTTCCAGGGTATTGTAATAAGCATTCAAATTCCTAAATTAAGTCTAACACACAATTTTTTGTGTTTTTGTGAAGTAACTAAACAAAATTACTCTCTGAACTTTTTAATGCTCATTTGCCATTCAAGTTACTGCTGTTTAACTTGTGAGACAGTATTGTGGTGCCTAAACTCACAAGGAAAGAAACATCATGTCAGCAAAACACAAATATTTAACAAATGATCAAAAAAGGACAAGCACTTGAAATATGACATTTAATTAGTCTCTATGAGAGAATACCTAACTCATGAAAGTCTGTGTTTGAGAATGTAAAAAACATGTCCAGAATTGGCTTAGAGAGTGCATTCACAGTGTGTATTTTTCTTTCCTCCCTTGGTGGAACTGCCATCCAGAAGAATTTTCCTACCCTTTTACTCTGATTTTCAGAGGTAATCCAAGCCAGTGAGACAAGAGAAGGCACTTCTATTCTTTCCTGCTGCTTTAGAGAGGACACATTAATTGATCTGCTGGTACATCATGATACTCACTTTTCACAGAACTTTTTCTTCTTAGGTGATGATTCATGAGAAGCCTGGAGCTTGGCTGTGTGATGAGGTTTTATGTAACAGTGGCTAAGAATAAACAAAAACTATGGAAATGAGCTTGCAAATGGCGGGAAGGGAAGGATTTGTTTTCTGGTCAGGTTTCTAAATCTCATGAAACCACTGAGCGGAATGAGCTTGTTGCAAGAAGGTAACATTTCAGCTAAGTTTTCACATGAAAGATTTGCTAATTCCATAGAATCGTTTTCTTCATCTACACCCTCCTTCTGCCTCTAGATTCTGGTCAGTTGTAACAAAACTTTGTTCAGAATATTCAGAGTTTATGGCAAGACCTGCTGTTTTCTTATTCAGTGACCTCATTCGCTGACTATATCTATTAATATTTAAACTAATTCATTATTTTTGACAGTCTGGAAGAACACCTGGCAGCAGTATATAAGTGTGTTTCTGTTGACACAAATACTGAAAATCAAATGTCTGGAATGTACAAGCTGCCGTTTTAGGTATATTGATATTTCTGCTGATTTTTGAATATTTAAGTGTAACTGCCTTGGTGTGACAAGCCTCTCATTCAGATTTCTTCAGAAGCCACTGCTATTATTTATACTCCTATACATCACAAATACTTCACCAAACTTTGTAAGAGTTGGTACCTGTATCTGCATCACACAAGCAGGATATTCCTGAGGTGAGTCTAGTTTTATAAAAGCCAAAACCCCATGTCTTTTCCAGTGATTAGAACTGCCTTCAGAGCACCAAGAGCCATGCATATGTTAACTCTTAGAAATTCAGGAAAACCATTTTTTAACTTAACAATGGTCCATGTAAAAGGTTAAATCCAGAAAAAGACTTTGAAACTAGAAATACCTTGTGATTCTTATATAGCAGATATTAGGAAGGGTAAATAAGGCACAACTAACATGTCTGACTCATTTCTATGCCTCTTTTATGCTGATATATGCTGATAACATCATTGGGGACATCTGAACTGTCTCTGACTTACTGCATTGACTATTTAATAAAGGAATGACTCAACCAAGGTATTAGTTAGTTAGATGACTAGTAATTAAGGAATATCCAGGAATACAAGACCCAACTTATCCAATTTCCACTATCTCCACATTCCCAGCTAGCAAAAAGTATTAGTGGTTGCATTCTGCCAGTTAAAAAGTTGATTTTTTAGGACTCTAATTCTTATCTTGCTGTTAGAACTTAAAATTTGCCTTATATTTTCGCATCCTTTATTATGAAGTAAGATACTCTTCACACTGTTCCTATGAGATTTGGTTTTTATCAAAATTATTTTAGTGTTTCTCATAAAAACTGAGATCTCATCCAAAATTCATCCTTAATATCAGTGCCAACATTTACCTTAATTAACATACAGTTATCAGTATTTTCCACCTAAGTCTCATTCAGCTCCGGAGAGATGTGATTCCACTTTCTGAATATCAGCAAAACACTACCTTTTATTATTTCCAGGACAAAATGACATAGCTAAAGTTAAAGAATTTCCTCTCTGACTCCTTGCCTTTTCCCCCACTCCTGTCTGTCCCAGCTCCTGGACTTTCCTTGTGAATTTGCAACTTCAAATACCTTACAATACCAAGAGACTGACTCCTTCAATTCACCTTATGCTTCATTTTCCCAAGCATTTATGGCAGGATGTCTTAACAGGTCTGCAGCTTCCTGCACATATTCACCACTCAGTAGTTCCTCCTACCAGTGTTTACATGTTTATGTTTGATACTCAGGTTAGTTGAGTGGTTGTTCAAGAGGTTAGCTCATTAAAACTCCAAATATTAATTTCTCAAAGTCTGCTGGCTAATCACCAAAGTGGGATTTTTGTGAACAGACACTCAGAGACAGATGATAATTTGCCTTACAGACATGGTAATTCAGAGAGCTGTGTTCAACAGGTAATTCTCCTTAGTCCCTGCACCTTCAGATGACCTGTGAGCAGGCTGCTGGGTGGCAGTGGAAATGACGGGTGGCTAGGGTCACCCTCTCTTTTTAGGGGGATATGTATGATTTGATAAGCAGCAGCCTCAAAGACATTGTGATTAGCAGTTTATGACCTCCTTCTCATTGAGCACAAAAAGTCAAAACTAGTGTCATATAAATGGTCATGTAAACATAAATGAAAACTATTAAACCTGTATAATTACAATCTAGAGAATTTCATCTGAAGAGTACCTTTCTCTTTGGTCACAGCCATGGTAGCACATGGGAAATCCAAGAAACAGGTTCCAATTTCACTCATTTGTGCTGGAAATATTTTGATAAGAAATGTTAGGCTATAAAGTTTTATTTCTCAAGAGACACATCCTGTCTTTCTTCAAAGGATATTTTTCTCAAAAGTCTATTAGATACTGCAGACAAGCAACTAAATGCTGGTCTAAGCATTTGGGAAGCGTTTCACTGAGGGGATACAGGTCCTGCCCACGAGGCTTCTAGCAGCAGGGTAGACAGAAGTTTGCTGTCTCTTTGGAAAAGACCAGTATAGGATCATTGCACAAGATGTGTATCAGACTGTACAAGGCAGTGTTCCTCTTCTGTACTGAGGTTTCCCTTGGTGGGAAAACATTGAATGGAGGGATTTCCAAACAATTTCCTCACGGAAAAGATGCTACCACAACAAAAGAAGGAGATGGGAGAGTAATATTTCAGTCAATTCTACTTAATAAAGAATAAGTAGACTTATCTTTTCTTCCTTTGTTCTGTGAGTTATTGCTTCCTATTTTCTTGTAAAAAATGAAATTAAATCCTTTGCTGAGAATTTCTTACCATCCTTCCCTTCTATTTGTTCATCCTAGCAGACTTCTGTAGTCTAAAATACAATTCTTAACAAAGCTTTCTGAACAGGGGTTTTTAATAAGGAAATTTTAAATATTAGTCAGGGATTTTGGTAAGAAATTCAAACTGTAATAAAAAAGTTATTTTCTTTTATATCACAAGACTGCAACTAGCTTTGACATTTCTAATTCTATAATTCTAAGATTTTTAAATATAGGAATGACTGGATCACATTCACAAATTGACATAGTTATATGAATTCTTCAATAACATTTTGAGGAAAAGATTAAAATCAATTTCTTCTTTATAAGACAGAGAACTGTATTGTATTGAAATTAAATACCTATCTAAGTAATTCCCTCCATAAAATCATTACACAGAACAAATTCCACAAAGCAGCTAGACTCCAAAAGTAGATACAACTATTTCAGTTCATTATCTAGTTTACAAAATTTTAGTTAAAAAAAAAAAATTATATTTGCGCTCATTTTTTTGTTGTCATCAAGAAATGTATAGTGCAAAGTGTACAAGCCATACTTGGAGCTTGTACATACAAGCTGAAAAATGGAGCTGTCCATTACCTACAACCAGGCCCTTATGTCTGGAAAAACAAGAAAGCAACAGATAATGTTCATTCATTCTGAGTCTGCATCTACAGCTATGGAAAGTTGGTTGATTTCAACCCCTGCATTCCAGCCCTGCAGAGCCACCATGAGAAATTTCATGAACTGAGCACATTCTCCTACATGTGAGCAGGTAACTTAAGTAACAGAACAACTAGTACCTAAAAGCACTAAATTAAAATTACCAAGATTTAATGCAAAATGTGCATCATGGCCAGCAGACAGAAGAAATTCTCCTGCTTCCTAATGCCCTTTAAAAACATTTAGAAGTTTTCTACATTCATCTGTCACATAAGTATTTGCAGTAGTCATGTTCTGATTCAAAATAAGATAATTCTGAGTTTTACTGAGAAGTATAAATTAACCCAGAGTTCAGGTTTCAAGGTGCAATTTATGTAATTTAATATCTCCAAACTATTGGAGTATATATAGCTCCAAGAATAAATGCTCTTTCTAAACACCAATGTGCTGTAATCACAGTTGTGGCTTATATGTTTGTAACTCTCATTTGCATAATCCTGCTCAGAGACACCTTTTTTCTTTCCCCAGGAGGCCTACAGAAGGATTCCGCTTAGCTCAACTTTTATGGCAGTTAAGAAGATATTGACGTGAGTTACAACTCTACAAACACCATTCAAATTCAATTATTCAACACTGAAATTCTTCTTCTTCCTTTCCTAAGCATGTATTTCAAATTTTTAAGTGATTTATTTGAATTACTTCATAGGTGCTAGTTGTTAGCTCAGACATTTCAGCTTTTATTGAGCTTGGAAGGATCTTTACTGACAGTTCCTCTTAGCTTTCTAGAGAAAAGAAATGAGCCAAAGCATATTCACTGCTGCAGCACAGTACAGGTACAAAACACAACAGCAAATAGCTCTTGCCTTTCAGGCACTTAGGCAACACTGTACAGGGCAGCCACTCCCTCCAGTTTCCATCTAAATCCTGAGTCTTGGAAAACATTTAATTCTCCAAATGCCAGGAACCCTGCAACTTTAAATACACATGTACAAGGTAGAAAGGAAGAAAATTCCGCTAAGAGCTTAGATCTATTTGCACTGAGATTCAAGAGTATATCTCTATCCCAAACAAAGTTATTATGAAAGATGATGTTTATAAAATCCAGTAGTGACTGGTCATGGAGAAGCATGAAGTGCATAACTTACAGTTAAAACTGATAACATTCCTTAGGATACTGCCTATGGCAGCTTAGGAAAATGTCTGCTACTCAGCAAATGTCACAGCAGAAACATGCAATTTCTCCATTACACAGATGTTTCCCTTCAGAAAGTTTGAGAGACAAAGCATTCAGTCTCTTGTGGGACAGGTTACTTTCTGCATATATGAGTCCAGTGGTGATAATTTTCAGATAGCAGAGAGCCCAAATGCTTGAGAAGGCTTTGTCTCTTGCCTGCAGTTACATTTATGCCATCTCCACACAAAAGGATTATCAGGGGAGATTACTGAAAGAGACACCGAACTTTTTCAAAATGCAGTTTTGTCCTCAAAACATAATTGCATTAAGAATGCTTTAATGGTCATAGAAGGACGATAATCCCTGTGTTGCAGTGTAAGTGCAAGGCAGCTCCTCTTTAATACATGAGAGGTCTGGTCCAGCTGGAAGGTAAGGGGAGAGCAGTTAGAGAGTCTTGCATGTTAAATAACATCTGCAGTCCTTCAGCTACAGAAAAAGAAGTGCTTGCCTCAAACAAACAAAATTCTGAACTTGAACAAAGCTTCATCAACTCACTGCATTGTATTTTTCAAACTGAAAGGATCCCAGCTCCTTTGAAATGTGGATAGTGTCATCTTAATGATTCACTTGGCTACTTTCAAACGGTTCCTTTCTTGCATAATCACTGATAACCGATCAAGTTAATATTATTAAAAACATGAATAACTATAACAAAAATTCAACAGACCCAGGTTTGAGAGACATTTTTAACAGTATTTCCCCACAAAACAAAGATTTGAATTTATTGAATACTTTTCCAGCAATAGGAAAATGACCTGTCTTTTAATACAGTCATTTAAGTCAATAAGATTTGTTTAGTCTTGTGAGATTTGATAATAGTTCTTAATGGGCACACTGGAAACACACCTATTCAGAATTTACTCTCATCTGCTTTGGTTTTTGCCTCTATTAATATAGTTAACAACAGTGTATGTGTTTTGTTAAGAGTATAGAAATTTGGCAAGAAAAGAAACTCCCTTGTGCTCCAGCTGTTCCTCAGAGATCAGAGGGTCTGGGTGCAGCTGGATTGATTTCTGATCATAACCAACTTGGCACTAAGTTTGGTCATGTTCAATAGGAACTTCCACGAGCACAGATTCACAAATACTGTGGTTTCAACACTGCAAGTCTGGTTGTGGTCAATAGGACCTTGTGCAATCACAGATCCACGTCTAGTGTGGTTTAGTGAAGCAACAGAAATACAGATTAAGAATTGAGGTTGATAAATACACTTGCTGCAATAGAGATATAACAGTAGCAATAACAATAATTCTGTGCAGAAGCTTACCAAAAAAGGTTTCCTTGCTTGGGAGGGAGAAGAAAGGAGAAGAGAGTAGCCCATCAATGGTCTCCAAGATCCTTGTGAATCTTCTTCCTAACTAGCTGACATTTCTACCCTGCTTGTACACAGCCCAATCTTATACCCTTTCTCCTCCTTCTGTATATCATGATCTAAGGGGGGAATTGAGTAATATTGTCATGTATATGGCAGCATGTACTTCACTGGGCTTATTAGCATATGCAGAGTTTGCCTGTTAATACTTAAATGTCCCTTAACCAAGGCAAAAGTGGGGGTTTTGGCCATGGTGTCCTTCAACGTTCTGGTTATATGACTTTTCTCCAAAATGTGTGTTTGTTAGAGCCTAAACAGGAACATCCAATCTCCACAGCACCTCCTCCTTCAACCAATTCATCCTTTCTTGACATCAGCCATGCAGATCTCCCTCTGCAAAGATAACGTAGAGGGTACATGGTGTAGGCTGTGATAGTTAAGCCTTAGCCCTTGCCTGGCTGCATGGTCATCCTCCCCTGGTATGATGTCATCATGCCTGAAGAGATACCTTGGATTATTTCTGGAAAGCAGAGTTATTCTCTGAAGTAAAATTCCTGCTTCCAACAGGATATATGTCACTGTCATAGCCCTGATGAGGCTTTTCAATGGAAGAATGAGTCTACTAAGATCTGGCAAAAGCAGCTGGCCCTCTGCTGCAGACAGGTGCTGGGAATCATCTCTGGAGCAGAAGTCTTAACTGGAAAACTTAATTAATAAGCCTGGTGCAGAAACAATAGACAGCAGTAAAGACTGGCATGTGTAATAGGGGCACTATGCTGAGGCTAGCCATGCTATCCAGGTAGAAGAGCTTTCTCTTTATCTAAAGGCTTCTGTTGCCTGGCCTGAAGGTAGTAATTTATTTTTTTAATCTTTATTTTCTCTCATTTTAGAAAAGTTGAAGGAAATATCTTCTCAGTCTTCATTCAATGAAACCACCATGGCAGATTCTTTCTGCTCGGGGTTAGCTATTGGGATGTAAGTACTGCCCCGGCAATTCACACTCTGAGGAATTTCATGATTTCATGATCTCACAGCATGAATGTTGTTACACTAGTTACACTTCCAAAGCGTCAGACTGATGCTGTGTTGTATTTGAAATTAATATACATCATTAATATTTAAGCTATTAACTTGTTTATATTCTAGCTGCATCTAACTGACCAATGTGAACTATTTTCCCCACTTCCTGGTTCAATTTTGAGCTGTCCTTCCAGCTCCGATGGCTTTCTTCCAGATTCTGGTGTAGAATGTCACCAAATAAAGGTGCTTTAGTGCAGGTTGAGTTCTACTAGTCAGTGCAAAGTGAATAAATAAGAATAACAATACGAATCTAGCACAAACCAGATTCAGAACCTTCTTTTGCTAGGAAAATAAGTATTCTAAATCTTCCTGATTTACACATCATACTACTGCCGGGACTGACCTGTGCCCCGTCTTTAACTTAGAAACCAAGCTCTGATCTGCTCTGCGTGCAGCTCTGGAAATTCAGGTTATAAATGGATAATTGTACTCACTATTATTAAACCTAATAAAACTTGGACGTCACGAACAGCGTGAAGGTCACCAAAACGTCCAAGCCTGAACAGATTCAGAGCAAAATAAAAGAAAATAAGAAGTTGAAAAGGTGGGGGACGGGATCGCAGAGGCGCTGCCTCGGCTTTTTTCTTTCCCTTCCCCTCCCCGACACAACCCTCGGCGCTGCTGCCTCCCGACACCCGCCCGTCCGCCCGCGGAGCGACCGCCACCCGCGGCAGCTCCTCATCTCCGCCGGGCGGGGCCGAGCCGGGCCGGGCCGGGCCGGGCCGGGCTGCACCTGAGCCGGCCCCTCCCC
>VZTR01005688.1:132627-170745 GCA_013400775.1 Chaetops frenatus | reverse complement strand
CGGGCGGGCGGGCGCTTAGGGCGAACGGAGTGGAGGAAAGAAGCGGAGACGCTGCTGCTGCGAGGGCATTGCCCTCGAGGTAATGCTCCCCCCGGCACCCACAGGAAATAACACGCGTGTCTGTAATGGCAAACAAACGTAGTGCCGTGGGAAAACCAGAGCAGGGTCCTGGCGGGGGATTGTAGGGTCGGCTGTGACACGGGGTGAGGGTGGGAAAGCAAAATATAATCTGTGTGAAGAGCAAGAGGCGCGATGGGGAAAAGGGAAAGGGCCAGGGAAGGGATGATGGACAGAGAAGGTTGTCTGCGATTTGGTGGACTGAGGACAAAGAGGCTGATGGGGAGGGATGGAGCTTAGAGCGCTGGGGTGGCAGTAGCAGGCTAGTGCTGTAGGGAGAGCAAAGCTGGCGCTGTGGGCTGCAGAGGTCAAGGAGAGGACAGTGTTTCTGATGATGGACCGAATATAGTCTCCAGTTTCTTTCCAGTTGCTAAAAGCTTTTAGGGTTGCAGATATCTACAATACAGCACTAAGAGGATCTTTTTCATACCCAACTGGGTCTCAGCCTGTAGGGTTGTCTAACAGGTTAGGTTTTCTTGGTATCTCGCTATCTACCTCAGGCCCTTAAAGGTACAACAAGCACAATTTGCCCTAGGGCAAATTCCAGTTAGGAAAATCTCTTCATTGTTAAGATGATCAAACAATGATGATACAGGGGCCCAGAGAGGCTGGGGAACTTCTGTCTCTGGAGTTATTTGGTATTTGACAGGGTAAATCCCTGAGCTACTTAAGCTTGGACCACAGAGCCAACTAATAATGGAGTTGCCAGCAGTAAAGAATCAAAGTGTAGTACATTTTTGAGCCAAGGAACTTCCTTTACCGGGATGAAGAACTGAGAGTAGGCGAGAAGAAAGAGGCTTCCATGGCATCAACACTATAACCTCAGTCATGCAATAAAAGAAGTACTTTTATAGCCTTTTCTGATACTAGAGGGTCCAATTTGAAAGCTTCTCTAGAGCAGTGATTGTGCTTGTTGTATGCTGAGAAACTTTATTAAGTACTCTGCTCAGTCATAAGTGTACAAAAGTATGAGACTTTGGCTATCTGAATTATTTTCTCAGGTTTGGTTTAGAATAGTGTTAAAGGTGATATTTAAAGGAAACTGAAAATAGTGCTGCACTATAACAGTGAAAAAAAGCCCAGTAGTAAAATCTGTGAAAGACAAGAGAGAAAGGCAGAATTATGTGATACAGAGTTGAGGGAAGAAGAATTTTATTGGTGCTCTGACTAGTGTTTGACTTTCCCTCTCTCCCCTTACCCCCTCAAACAAGTGAGGAAGAAGAGAAAGCTGAGAATGTATGTAGAAGGAAGAAAAATTTTAGTCTGGAGTTTTTATCTGAAGTGGTGCTGCTTATGTGTCGTCATCTTAAAAGCAGGGTGATGGGTAATTCTTAGGTCTAGATCTTCCTTACCACATTGAGGGTGGTAGAACGATCAAGAGTTGGTAGCATACGGCTGCATTGCACAATCTCATTACTAGTGAGTGACTGGCTCGTGTCCTTTCCCTGTTCGGCCTTGAGCAGTGATGCCCTGCTGCTGAGAGAGCTGACAGACAGCTGGCCACTGGTTCCCTGCCATCCAGCCCTCTCTTGTTTTTGGATTTCAGATCCTGCTTTTCTATGTAGTACTTTTGCTCAAAGGTTTGATAAGATAATTTTGAAGAAGTAGTTTAAGTGTCAGTGAAGAGCAGAAAAGCTGTGCCACAGCTCTGATTTGGGAGGTCCTTCAAACTGCCCCTGCTTTTGTTTCAAAGGCTAAATGGGAATAATAGAGGTGGTCTGGGTAGAAGTAGAAACAGTTTAATTCAGTGAAAAGGCTATAGATATTTTGCTCTCCTCACTTCTTATTTCTGAAGTGTTCTGGTATGGGAATAGAAAAGCACTTGCATAAATATCAACACTGAGTGTGCGGGTATGTGTATGTTACTGGTGCTCTCTGTTATTATTGTGTTACTGAGGCTTATTTAGATACAGCAGCCAGCTGTTCCCCTGATCAACAGCAGGAATTTGTGAGGTTGCAAGTATTGGGGGCATGTATGGTTAGTTACTGTTACTTGCTCACCCTTCTGAAGCCTGCTGTGGCTGCTTTCTACTTCTGCACGCAGCATCTGCTTCTTTAATAGGGTCGGGTATTTGTCTCCAGGAGGGCTAGTTTGGAATCCTGATAAGCTTCGAGGAAAAGATGCAGTGTCAGGGGGATGGTTTTAAATGCCTTGTTAGTCTGCTGTACTCTGCCCTTGAGGGCACGGAGGTCCCCAGAGTGTTTGCATGCCCCAGCCCAGGCTTGAAGGACCATGCCTGTTTTGGCTTCTTGTTTTCTGTAACATGCCCTAATGCTGAGAAAACTGAAGTATGGTTCCTGACTGCCACTTCCCTGCAGATCTGTGTTCTTTAGAAGTCATTAGGGTGGAACATGATTGTGGATAGAGCTTGTCTGAAAAACAAAAAATAAAGTGAACATGGAAACTAGGGACTCCTCGCAGAAGTGAGGATGGTGAGTTGGACTGCATCTGGGTTAGCTGGATCTTCACCTGGGTAGAAATACCTCCATTAGTAGGTTGGATGGAGGTTCTGAGTTACTCCTTTTTTTCTGTTTTCTGCTCCCAAAAGCTTCACAGAACTTTTTTGTTTGGTGTTTTGTTGCACGCACTCTGAAAATCAAAATATGCTAGACCAGCGTCGGCAGCACATACTGGCAGAGGTATAGAAAGCATTGGAGGAAAGGGTGGACAAGGTCTGACACTGGGCCATCTTGCTGTAGTTATTATTCAGGGATACTTGGCTGGCTTCTAGGTAATGGGCTGCTTTCCCAGGAATATGGCCAGGTTCTTAAAAACTTCATATTTGTAGTCTGTTTAGGTTCATTACTATATTATTATGGTGTAAAAGCTAAATTAGATTGTATTATTTAATTCAATGCAGATTAAATTGCTGTCCCAAGTGACTAAAACCTTTAATGTATTCATAAAATAATATGAGGATCTTTTTGTTTAGAAACAACTCTAATTTTCTGGAAACTTTATAAAGCTAGTGACAGTGTGTGTGTTACAAAGCCAGATGGCCTAACATAGCAAACCTGATTATACAAACTAAAAAGATACTTGTTATAATATCCCAAACATAACTAAATTGAGGGGAGAGGTGGTGATGACACATGGCATTTCAGGCTTAAGGAGCCTAGCAGAAGGGCATGTAGTGACAGGATAAGAGGGAGTGGCTTCAAACTGAAAGAGATTAGGTTTAGATTATATGATAGGAAGAAATTCTTTACTGTGATGGTGTTGAGGCTCAGAGAAGTAGATACCCCATCCCAGGCAATGCTCAAGGCCAAGCTGGATGGACCTCTGAGCAGCCTGATCTAGTGTCCCTGCCCATGGC
The DNA here is from genome assembly GCA_013400775.1 of Chaetops frenatus. Lineage (NCBI taxonomy): Eukaryota > Metazoa > Chordata > Aves > Passeriformes > Picathartidae > Chaetops > Chaetops frenatus. The sequence continues at coordinate 167,311 of VZTR01005688.1, read as the reverse complement.
AGAGGGGTTGGAACTAGGTAGTCTTTAAAATCTCTTCCCATCCAGGCCATTCCATGATTCTGTGGTCTCCAAGGGCCAAAGGAAAGGACTGTATTTCACACACCCGATCAATGACTTGGTCCTTGGCATTGTTTAAAAGCTCTGATGTCTGTTCCAGGAAAGTTTAAGTTAGAGAAACAGCTGTTAAATCCTTCCCCCTGCTTCTGTAGCCGTTACTGCACCACCACCATTCCACACACAGACCACACCACTACCACTCCCCCACCCCCCCAAACTAGGAGACCATCTGAGAGTTTGGACAAAAGTATTTGAGGAAGAGTGTAGACAGATACAGCTGGGCATGGAAGGACAGATATTATGGCTGTACAAGCACACGTAGCTCTCCTTTGTGAGAAGGACTTGTATTCTCAAAGGGAGGTGGAAGTGATGGAGCTTTGTGAAACAAAAACCCCTGCACTCCAAAAGCTGTGACTCTGTAGTTGAGATAAAGTTCAGTGAAACTGGGCCTGATATACAGAACATAAACAGTTCTCCTCTTTCTGTCAGATTTTTAAAGGTATTGTATCATATCCTGTTTCTGCGAGCCTGTATAAATAGGGCTTTAATTTGCTGCATTGATTGCCAGTTATGTGAGAGGACACACCAGGAGGAGCTGTTATCTCTGAAATCACAGGGCCATCACTAGTTTTTACCTTGGAAATAGTCCTTTCTAAAACTGATGGTTTCCTTCTGCAGTGCTGTAGGGAAATGAAAGCTGTTACTGCCTTCTTTCATTAACAGCTTTTGCATTTCTGTGATAAACCAGTCTATGTACTGCCACCAAGGCTGCCTGCTCAAGTTTCCTTGTGCAATACATCAGTTCTATTAGTTTGTGTCTTAACAAAAGTAAGTGTACACAATAGCAGGTATGTCTCTGTTTTGGAAAAAATAGCCAAGTAGATAAGAGACCTTTTATTTAAGCTCTGCAATGTTGTTTTCTTGTGAGCCCAAATTAAAACATCAGGCAGGAACTCATTTCATTAAATAAAACTTCCTAACCTAGCTACTGAAAAAAGACTAGAGTTTATTGTTTGCATCCAATGCTTCCTCTTAGACGAGGGATAGGGTAAACAGTATCTAGAGATCTCTATCTTGCCAAATGGAAGGTAATCCCTTCAAATGTCATAGTTTTATATGCAGCAAATTTGAACTTATGATGGGTGAAAAAATGTTTGGTGATGGTGACTGTATACTGTTCTTTGATGCCTCTTTTTGTTCAGTGTTGGAAACTGGCATTTATGAATTTCAACCACGCTGGGCTAAGATTGCTGCATTCCAGTGATCCCTTGCCTTGGTGTGAATGTGGAGGAGCTTAGGAAATGTGTGGATTTTCACAGGCAGGAGGAGAATCTCCAGAAAAAATTGCAGCAGCATCATGGTCTGTGCTTTGTAAGCATAAACGTGAAAAGCCCACCCCTTCCACTGCTGAGGGAATGTAGATGACTCGACTCTCATTGTCAGGGAATCTCCCTGCAGTTTTACTAGGACTTCAGTAAGCCTTACAGACAGCATTCCATGGATACAGTGTGGCACATGTTTGTGGAGGAGAACCTGATTGGATTTCTACCAGTTGTCCTCCCCTTAATCTTTATGGTCTTTTCTTCCCGAAGAAACACACAGCTGCCACTGCCTCTGATGTATGTGAATGAATCTATACAGGTTGCTTAAGTGTGGCCATGATAACCTAAACAGCTCTTTCCTAAATATTTACATGAAATCTTGTGAGCAGCTCCTACCCCAAGGTCAAATATGGTTTCCTAATAGTCTCCTAAATACTGCAATTATTGTACAGAGAAGATAGAGGTTTATTCAATTGAATGAACAATCAAAAATATGGTAACTGTGTAGAGGAAATTGTAGTTTAGACATGTGAAAAAGAATATTTCCTTCAGCTGGTCATTTTACTGACCAAATTTTGTTGCTATTTCACCATAATTGATTGTTAATAGATTGCTGTCTCAGTGTAGTCTGGTATTGATTGCTGTTTTTCATGAAATTGATTGCATTTCATTGTTAGTTCACCTTCTTGCCATCTTTTTCCTCAATTGTTTTATGCTGGCTTTTTCAATTACCATCTTTTTGTCTTGTGCTGGTCTGTTCATTGAGCTCATCTGCATTCACCTGTTCTGTTTGTGTCTTGTCCCACTTGTGCCCATGCCCTGCCACTCCCCAAGTGCCTTCTCTGATGATTTCAGAACGGTATTTGAAACTTTAATTCTATTATTGAGATACTTTTTTACCTATGTGTTCTGTTGTGGGACAAGTTCAGGAAAAGGAACCTGCTTTCTCATTATGCCTTGGAAGCAGCTAAAGAGTTGCATTCTTTTTGCAAGAACCTTTTTGCATGTGTGAAACTATGAACCCTTTGAGCACAGCTGAGAAGCTTGTGACTCTTGTAGTGTCCTGCCTTTTTCTACTACCTTCTGGTTCTCTGGTTTCTTAGAGGACAAGTGAACATGACTTAGCCTGTCATCTAAATCTTGTTGTAATTGGGGCATATCTGCTCACCTCTTACCATTGTTAAGGCTCCTTTTTCCCCTGTTCCTTCTGTAAAACTGCACTGCCTCTCTTCTTCTCTCCTGCCTCCTCAGCTGTCCCTTTTCCCTGTGATGCAGTTTCTTTGTTATAACAGATTTAATGAGTTTAGGGCAATGAGGAAGGGGGATGTGGGGTGTGTATATTGGCATATCTGCATAGGACATTCTCTGAAGTCTTGCTCTTTTTAAGACTTTGTTACTAGGATGCATCAGTAACTCCTCTGACATCAGAGGTTCTGGTGCTGCTCAGTACATCAGTCTGAAAGCTGAATCACACTGAAAGGCCTGCCATCAGGTAAAGCAAAACACTTGTGTGAGCAGCCTGAGGGACAGCAGTGCTGTCCTATAAATCCTTCTCTAAATGAGAAGAATGGTGACCACTGAGACTTTTGCACTGATCTCTGGTGCCTGGCAGAAGTGTGTGGAACTGTCCTCTCACACCAGAGCATGTGTTTGTGGCAGTGTGAATAGGCTGAGGCTTGCTCTTGTGTATGGACAAGGCAAAAGCAGATGAGAAGTTCAGCTGCCAGAAGAGCCTTCCTGGCTGCTCTGGCTCTGCTTATGGTGGGGATTTCTCTGGTGCTTTGAAAAGCAGTCCAGCTACCTGTGAGCATGATGTATGTGCTGAAGCAAGCTGATGAATGGATACCACAACCAAGCTTTATCCTGGTGTCTACCAAGCACTCAAAAGAGATGTACAAAAGTCATTCCAACGAAATGGGTGGATTGTACTTCTTAAAACCAGTCTCAGGTTAATTCATGATATGTAGCATTAATCTTCCTCTGAATTCTGCTAACAGTAAACTTTTATATATTATAGGAAAAAACTGTGCTGTTGTTTCTTTGCTAATATTCCTACTGCCATTCTGCTCCATAGGTATCAGCACTGCTCATGTTGTGACTAACATCTCCTGGATGCTGTATTCATCCTAATGTGATGATCATTGTGAAAAATGATTTTTTTTTCTCAAAGCATATTCCAGTTATTTCATTGCAGCTCAACTTGCAGCTGAATTTCAGAAAGTTTGTTTCTCATATAACCAGACTGAGTCAAGTTTTGCATATGCTCTTCTTTTATGAATTCAGTCTTTCTTGACATCTGAAAGAAGCCCTCATAAAATGAGTGTAATTGGACTTTGACAATATAGGATGTGACTGGGGCGCATAAAGGACAGATGACAAGTAGGTGACTTGTCAACTGCAGCAAGGGGACCACAGTTCTCTAAGAACATGTTAGAACAAATAAATCAGAGGGTTAGTTTATTACCTTTGATGGGTGTCAAAACCTGTGACCACCTGGAAAAAAAATAAACCCAAACAAACCAAAACAAGCTTGAAAATCATCCTAAAACAGAACTGAACTTCCAAAGCATTTTAGAACATCTCTTTTTTAATTTGGAGTTTCCTGTAACTATATAAGGCATTAGGAGGATAGTAGGTGAGTGGCTATGGTATGTCCCTGCAATTGCAAAGATCTTACCACCAAACCCTTAATGTTTTTCAAGATGACATAATCAGCTTTTAATGGGGAGAAGAAAGGACAAAAAATTTGGGCTCAGTTAGATGGGGAGACTGTTTTTTAACTCACTTGTTATGTTTGAGGTCATGTATGCACAAAGCATACAGGAAAGCATTTGATGTCCATGTTATCAGGAGCCTCGGTGGATGTAGCTTAGTATTGTGTTCTGTGCTGCAGTTCATCTCTAAAGCCCCAATGCTGGGGAAGGGTTGGAGACATTGGAATAACTTTCTTTTGACTTTCGTCTAGCATCTTTCTGTGATATTTATCTCTTTCCTAGCTTTTTATTGATGATAAATCCTAGGCACAGTGGACCATGTGTATTGTCAGCAACCATGCAGGTGTTTTTGCTCTCTTCTGTAAAGGAGACTGTCTCTTAACTATTGCAGGTAAAGTAATGGCAGAAGACTTGCTCCCTTTGGGTGATGTTTCTGGTCTACTTTTCTACTTCTGCAGGTGCCTGGTAGAAATTCAGAAGTATGGAATTAATGTAACTATGAAGCTGTGGTGTGAAAAAGTTGTACTTGTTACCTTTCCAGTCTTCTGGGAGAGACTGATGTGCCCGGTATCTGCAGTCCTCTTTCACAAGATTAATTTCTTGGCATGCACAGGCTCCTGGAAATGCAGTAGCCTCTTCATAGATTTTCTTCAAGATGGAAGTTGGTAGCTTTGTTTCTTCTCTGACATGACTAGAGTGTTGTACAGAAGCTATGAAGAGTTGCTGTAAGTCATTTTGATATGCAGAAAGGGTTGGGTGTACAGAAGCATTGAGAAATATCACGTGTCTTACTTTCTTTAATTGGAAGGAGAAAACCAGGACACTCAAACTTGGTTTATAGGTTACAGAATGTTTTATTCAATGGCTACTGTATAAAGTTATTAATTTACTCATCCCAGTGTGATCTTTGTGTTGTTCAGGTTTAGAGTAGCTCCTTGAGAGGTGGAATAGGGTAGTGGAGCAAAGTACCTGTCATGTTTGCAAAGTCCAGAAACACGTTGCCTTTATGGCTGGCTGTGACTTCTCCAGACTGATAATCGTGCTGAAGAGGTCTGTACATAGAAATCCACATTTTGTGCCTTTCAGAGAGAGTGAGACCATAAGCATCAGTGCTTGAATTTTTCACTCTGCTTCAGTATGTGAAATTGAGTGGGAAGCATGAAGTGTGAGGGGAACACCAATATCTAGGAGGGCAACAGCCTGTCTCCTATGCCCCAAAATCACCAGAGGTGCTACTGCTGTTGTGAAAGGAGCCAGACCCTCTAAAGCACTTACACATCTTGCTAAGTCACCTGTAAAAGGATATTGGTACAGCTGTGGATAAGTTACAAGTAAGATATTCAGCTATGTATCACTAGATCAGTGATAAACAGGTCAATCTCCATCTTCCTTCCTCCTTCAGTCCTATTCCTGACAAATAAAAATGTTCTTCTGTACAAAGCTTGTTATGCAGAATGAATCAAGTTTTTTAGTTTTTATCCCTTGGGATGGGACAATTAAAGGTGTAGTCTAAATTATTTGAAATAGCAATTGGTCTTTGCTTTTGTCAGATGCTGTGATGCTCTCTAATATACTGCCCTTTTCATTGCTGTTTCTTAATGAAGAGAAATTAATCAAGTAGCATTTGAAATGCATCACTCTAAGAATAACAAAGAGATCCCATTCCTTTTAAACTCAGCAACACTGCAGGCACAGTACACTCTGGAAAAAAAAAGAGAAGACAGGATGCTATTATGTGCTGTTTACAGTGACAATGTTATAAATTGCATATCAAATAAATTAAGATGTGTTTGTACTGGACTTCTTTCAGAAAGCCCTAAATCTTTAAAATGTATGACCTCTTTAAATGAAATACAGAGCATCACAGATGGCATGGATGGCTTTCAGATATAAAGGTAGTCAGAAACATCCTGTTCAAACAGTATTTTAGAAAATGAAGTTCCAACACATTTATTGTTGTGATAGATGTGCTTCGAACCTAGATCTTGGCAATCCTGTTTACTAGTTGAATTGAGTAAAAGTTGACACAGGAAACTTGAAAAACCTGCATTTAGTTGCACTCAGCTTTGCTCCCTATGGGCTTCCAAGGGGCAGCAATTTTATCTTTTAATTAATTATGGTTAGTTAGAGGAGAAACCTGTACTAGAAGAAAACTGTAGAATAATGATTCTATAACTATTCAGTATGCTTTATGTGTGTTCATTGCTCTTTGGGGATTAAGACACCTCGTGGTAATGAATGAGGCTATTAAAGCTTTGTAAAATAAAACTGATTTTATTACTAATAAGATGTAATGATAAAGGAATGTTAGGTTAATAGTTTGAACTCTTAACTTAATGGCATTGCAATAGTAGAGATGGTTTTAAATTGCAGGAAACAAAACTGGAGTTGGAAACTGCATTTCTTGATTTCTTACTTGTTTTGATACCTAAATGACATTGGAACCACAGAACGGCTGAGGTTGGAAGGAACCTCTGGAGGTAATCTGGTTCAACCTACTTGCTCAAGCAGGGCCACTTGTTTATTTGTGTGGTAAGGTAACATCAGTGCCAATGGGTTATTGAGCTGCCAGAGCTCTGTATTTCCTGATCTGTTTTCCTACTTGCTGCTTATGCTAAATGAGTGGTGGGATATCCTCTAATGGTTGGATGAAGCTCTTGGCTTGCTCATTGCTCCTGCCTTCTTTTGCGCTCTGCCACCGTTCATCCATCTTAATTAGCTATAAACTGAATTTATTGTAGTATTTCACCAATCCAAGCCTTTTTTTTGAGGTGAAAAGGTCTAATAGGTCTCTGTACAGTAGACTTACAATCACCTTGTATTGGTCTCAAATAGACCTTTACATGATCACACCAGCAATCAAACATTGAGTATGGAAATGAGCAAATGAGTACATGGATTAATCTCTTCCTCTACATATTAATTCTAGAGGAAGCTCTTATATTAGTAGACTGTTAATTTTCTGTAAAAGAAGCCTTGAGTTAGTGCAGCTTTTGACTACTGCTTGGTTTTTGCAAAAGGGTGTCACAGACTTTCCAAATGGGAATAGCAGTCTCTCCTTTGGACCTTTACTGTGATCTTCCAGGATGCTCTTCCTTTTCCTAGAAGGATGATAGAGAGGGGTTTTGGGATGGGGTTCTTTTGTTTGTTTTGTTTTGAGGGGTGTATTATAGGGTGTATTTATGGTGAAATGGTAGGGAAACTCTTTGAAAACCCAGTCAGAATAAATGGTTTTTTAACAGAAAATTAATTTGTGTCAGGATGGGTGGGAAGTACATTCTTTCAGCTACAGAAAGTAATTGGGGTCCTCTTTGGGAATAGGACTCAAACTTCTTTACATGGGAAGAGGACAATGTGGGTAGCGAGCTATCCATCTTGTTGCTGTAGTAGTCATGGTTAGTCTGAGCAATCAAGGGAGAGGTGCCATCCAAAGTCTTTTTGGTGACAAGGAATCTGCCAAACTGTCACTTGTGGCTCCCTCATAAGCTGTTCTTTGCTGGGGTTTTCTTTTAACTTATATGGTGTTTGTGCCTTCAAATAAAGGCTTTCTTCCAGAGCTAGGAAATGGAACAGTCAGGTGAGAAAAGAAACAGAAGTGTCTCAAGATTTGTGTTAAATGTTTTTGTGGCCCCTCATCAAGTCTGGTGGAACATCTTGTAGCTGGTAGATGATGAGGAATGTCCAGATTTGGGTCTTGGGGAGGTGTTTTCTCTTTTCTTTTACTATCTTTCATGGAAAGATTTACAATTGCAGACTTTTATTATCTTGCTCTCTTCATTTTAGGGAGATTGAGTCAGATGAGTAACATTTCTGTGGTTTTACATATTAATTATTGAATAGGGAAATGGATTACAGCATTGCCTTACATTTGCATAGGAAGATGGAGCTGTTGTCACTCTTGCTATTAAAAGTATGTGTGTGTGGCTATAATCCATTTGGTAAGATGACCCTTTCCAAGTGCCTGTTGTGGGAAAGGACTTGTTGTGCTTTCTTCTATGTGCATGTAATTCACCAAGTCTGTGTGTTTGAATACTAATATGATGGGTGCCTTGGAACTATCTGTAATAGCTACAGAAAGCAGTAGAGGACAAATAGCTTTTTATATTGAGTCAAGGTTGAAGGACTGTGTTTGTCTGAAAATGTTCTCAGTTCTTGTATAATTGATTGCTGGTGGAGAAGGGGTTACAGCTGCACAGAAGACGTCTTCATCAATGAGACTATTTGTCCTATTAAACGCTATACTCTTCAGAGCCAGGCACTTAATAACAAACCAAGCTGTCGGTCGGTGCGGCACATACTACTGAGGGAGCTTGAAGGCTGTAATATTGGGAGAACAAAGCTAATGTAAACATCATTTATAGTTCATGAGGTTAACTTTCTACTTGCCCAAGCTTTCAATAATTAGTTTTTCATGTCTATCTTTTGTATTGCCCGTTGCATGTTGAGTTGTGAGGTTCAGCAACTTGGTTCACAACTTGGCTTTAAGCTTTGCTGTGTAGTGTCTTTCCCCTGTTGTCTTTAAAAATACTCTATAGTTTTTCTTCAGCAGAAAGACTTAACAGTTCTCTTTAATTGTGGCTTTGCCAATTATGACTGAGCTGCTTGACATAATGCTTAAGTAAAGCCTTAAAGAAAATTCACATTTGAATAGTTAATTAATATACCTGTACTGTACGAGGAAGGATAGAGAGCCTTGGTACTACTGATGGATCAAGGAGAACTAAATTTCCGGTCAGTGTGCTAGAGAGAACTTGGATAAAAACTCTGAATTCCAAATATTTTCCCTTATCCCCAAATTATATATATATATATAGATGTATATATATATAAAGATGTATATAAATATCTCATATGGTGGTTTTTATGTTGATGCTACTTTATGGCCTCTGCAGTTTTTTTGTTTGTTTTTAATTTATAGCTCTTCTTATTCTTCCTTCTTTCTTCTATTTTTGTCATGCTGGAAATATTTGGAGCAAAACCAAATTGTGGAAAAGACAGATTTATTATATTGTCCAGAGTATCTGTATCCTGCTCAATGGACAGCTGGGATCAACACAGAAGAAAAGTATTACGTGAAAGACAGCATGGGCAGCAGACTATGTCACTGGGAAATGAGAAGATAATTTCATAGCAAATTTGTAGCAAGCTTGGAACACTGTCAAGTATGGGATGACAGGCAGCTGACATGGAAATATTCAACTTCCACTACCATTGTGATCTAAATGCTTTGTGCTTATTTTGCAGTGCTTATCTTTTATTTAGTTTTATGATCCAAACTAGAAAATAAACTATTTGAACAGTTGGGAATGGAAAGTGTCAGCCTACTTTGGTCTTGACTAAATCATTTTTTCTTTAGCTGCCTTTTCCCTCTCATCTGTCTTTTCCTTCACCCCGGCGCCTTCTTAAGTTTTTGACCATTTCTGGTCCAAGTAATCCGACAAGAGAAATGTTCTGTGGGTTAGTGTCCTTTCCATTAAAAGTTCTGGTAGAAACAAAGCAGACAAGCTGGCCTGTGTGCTGTGTGTTTGTCTGCTTGCCCAAGCTGCTCATCTAGTGGGCCCCTCTAGGGAGCATGTCCCAGCTCTGGCCAATGCTGTCTTCCTGTCCTCCATGTAGTGAGTTACTGCCTTTTTTGGCTGTGTTGTTTCCTCCCTTGAATTCCATGAAATGGATACTTCTGAACAACTCCAGTTAAGATGGAGTTGTTCAGAAGTATCCATTTCATGGAATTCTGCCCCCCAACCACTTTTTATATAGTGATTAGCCTACAGAGATTCTCGGCTCACCTGGAGCCTCACTACATTGTAGTGATGAGCATTTGTTTCTTTTGGTTTTGAAAAGCTAATAATAATGTCCTTATGTCTATTTTTTCCCCTCATTTTTTAAACACACTGTATAGCTGAGTGATCTATCATTTTGGAGACAAGAATTATAAAGGGTTTACCTTCATGATTTTCTGCCTTGCTTATTTTAGTAACTGGAAGCTGTTGTATAAAGGATGTTGCAGGAGGTTTGCATGCACAAGGACTTAGTTTATCTGAATAAATCTTGGTTGCCATAAAGGAGGATACATCTTAGTGACCTGAACAGAAGCTGTTCCTGCAGGTTGTTAAAATACAAGATTTTTTTAATGTTTCTGCCATTTCCAGCTGGTTTTGGAGCTGACCTTCCCTTTCTTTTCCACTTAGTACTTTTAATTCTACCTGGTTAATAAATGTTTTTACTTATGTTTGAGCAGAAATTTCACATAGTGGCATATTTGCCTATTTTAAATCTAAGTGTTTCAGTGAACTTTCTGCCCTCATAATCTACAATGCTAAAGCAAAAAAAGATGCCTGAAGTGGAAGAGGTACTGTTGTCTGCAGTACAGCAGTGTGCTACTTTGGTAGCTGCAAGGAACAGATGTATTTTTTTGGGCAAGGTGTTCAGGCATGAAAGCTTTTACCAATCTTTAAAAGCAGATGTGATCTACAGCCCTGATACTGCAGCACTTCCATCTACAGATTTTGACTTGTTTACCCAATTCATTCCTTCTAACAGGAGAAGTAGAAAAAAAAAAAGTAAGCTACCATCTGCAGCTGCAAAGCTGAAAGAATAAAATTTGTGTGAAAGGAAACAATTATTATCTAAAAAGCACAAGTACTTTTAACTTTGGGGTGATAGTGATGCTGATAGTGTCCCCAGTACCTCCAGTTCTGCAGGCATCTTCTGAGAACTTAAACAATTCTGGTAAGAAATGGAAGTGGTGACTAAAATAACTCCAGCAGTTATGTATCATGAAAAGGTAAGGAAGCTGATGGCAACAAGTACAAACCAACAGTTTCAAAAATGCTAATGAAGATAAAATTATGCAAGTCTGCATAATCTGAGGCTAAAGGACAACTGGCTCCTTTATCAAAAACCAAGTTAGTGGCAGTGGGGGTGGAGGAGCTGGGGTTCTCCTTTGTGGGGCTCTACAACAGTGTGGTGGTACCTAATGGTAGCAGTCTATGAAAAATTCATTTCTATTTGCTTTCACTGGTTAACTCTTAATTGTTTAATCCGATATTCATCCAGCAGTGTTGTGAAAAGAGTGAAAAATTATCTAACCTCATAAATATTAACCAACCTGTTATCTTAGGAAAATTGAGGCAGATACAGTTTTAATTACTTCAGATCCATCTTATTAATTAAAACTATTGTGACATGCTTCGTGTTTTGCAAAGTGGCTACTTTTAAGCAAAGTCATTTGTAATGTTAATTTAACTCACACCATAAATACATGAAGAATTCAATACTGAGGGTGATCAACCACAGTAGCAGCTTGCCCAAGAGTGCAGTGGATTCTTGGTCACTTAGAGTCATCAAGTCAAGATTAGATCTGTTTCTCAAGGGTGTTTTCTGCACGTGTGAGATGGATGCAGCAGTTGGTGTGAGGCTCTAGAAGGTGCTGTGTGGGAAATGTATGAGTTTATCATGTGAGTCCTTTGGCCTCAAGGTCACCATGGTTGCAAAAGGTAAAAAATTATGAGCTCTATGGTAGGCAGTGTAGATGAGAAAAATTTAGGGGCTATTTCTCCAATTGTTGAAGTCCTCAAGTCTTTGTTTCTTTTGAATAACACATTTGACTCCTAGCTTAACATTTTGATACCAGTAATTCATTTTATATGCTGTATAGGATTTTACTTGCAACTCATTTCTAAGATGGTGGATAATTAAGATTATCCTTATGTCTCACTGTGAGCTGTGCTGCATTTGTCTCTGCTTCACAGAAACACTTATCCTGTCAAATATTTTCCCTGTTTAATTTTACCTCTGAGAGTAAGGCTGTTTGGCATGCAGTTGCTGATGGTATGAGTGCATCATAAGGCATAAGGAGGCATGGGGGAGAAAATCACCACCTTTCTCTGGGGACAGAGAAACCACTGCTTTCAACAGTGGTGCTGGTTTATGCTGCTTTAAATGCTGATAGTTATGCTATAAGATGACCCAGTGCTTCAAAAGTACATTTTAAAGGTGAACTGAGATGAAAACATAAGTCTTTTGCAGAGCAGATTTGCTCAGAGAGAAAACTTTTCTTCTGAAAATACATGTCAAGCCAAGCCTCTGCTATTTAAGTTCCTAAGTTTTTTCTCTTGCATCTTCTCTCTGAATGTATTCTGTTCTTACAAGTGCTGCTTGATTTAAGGTTAGTGTCAGATGGGGAAATGTGTAGCTGTGAAACTACTAACATGGAATGAGTTTAATTCCTTTAAGTGACCTATCCATTTTCAGCTTTATTACTGCATGGTCACTGCTTCCCTCAGTGCTTTTTAAATTGGACCTGGGTGGAGGGGAAGCTTTGTGCACAACTTCACCTTCCTTGAAATGAGTAATTTGGAGACTTGACTGGCGGGGCAGCTCTCTCTTCTGTGTTCCCATTTGTCCAGGCTGGGCAGCTTAGTTGATGCTCTCTGCATGTTTTTCTTTGCTTTCCTTACCAAGCTGCTTCTCCCTTGGGCTTTATCCTGTCTCTTGGCTTTTGAAAACAAGTGTGCTTATTGCTTGAACAGCAATCTTTCTCTGCTGCTTGCTTTCCCCTTTATTTTGAAGGTGTCCCTGAGGAAAAGTGGCAAGAAATGGAAGCCCCATCAGCTTTAACATCAAAACAATTGCAGTTCACTTCTGTAGCTTAAATCACAATCCTCTTTAGCTGCCTATACCTCGGAGAGTAAGGGGAGGAAAGAAGGAATGAGGTGGAGGCAGGCTGATTTCTGTGGAGAGTTATGACTGTCTTTCAGTGTGGCTGTTGCCCACAGCAGACCTGCAGGACTGAAGGCAGTGCTATCTGACTGAAGTAAAGAAGTAAGATCAGCCCTTGGGCTCGGGGGGATCGTGGACGAAGAGAATGTGGTGTTTTCCCATGTACTGAGAAAATGATGTAATGTGATCCCAGCTGATGAAAATCAGAGCGTGCTAGAAGTGGCCTGAGGATGGGGTAGAGATCAACTTTTGAAAAAATAGAAGTTAGGTCTTGTGTCTGAGTTCTCTCTTCTGCTGCTGTTTGGGGACACAAGCATTGTAGCTTGTGGGATTGTCTTTCAGAACTAATGCATAGATCCTTTGCTACTGATTGAACTGTAGCCAGAGACCCTGGCACTGATTGCACAAGAAGGACTGCATAGTAGTACTTGAGTAATTGGTATGCGAGGTTAATGCAGCAGATTTGAGGGAAAAAAACTTGAGCTGATTCCTGTAGCAATAGGCTGGTTTATAAGTTGCTTTGCAGTCCTAGAGTAAGGAAAGTCTGTGATTCAACTTGATCTGTCTGTACTTCTGGAGTCAGCTTCCCTGACTCAGAGGGATTGCAGGAAAACTGGGGAGTAAATCTCTTCTGGATGAATTTGTCGAGTCCTTTTACTTTTTAGGATTTGGAAGGCAAACAGATGACGTCTGGAGAAAGCTTCGCTGGCGCAACTTCTCCTGTATGCTCCGCTCTCCAATGTGTCCTAACTGTTGATGGAAGCACTGGCAATTTGTAAAGGTGCTACATATAACTGCCTTGGCAAGGACAAGCCATACTGCCCAGATAATGGGGCAGTGAACCTTGAGCCACTGTGACAATGAGCTGCTGAGGGAGTTAATTTGCATTTGTTAAAACCGAAATAAACTACTGCCCTCAACTAGGACCGGTAAAAGCAATACAGATTTGATTGCATTCTACTCTGGCACTCTCTAAACGATAGTAGCTGCAGAACCCATGAAATTGTATAGGGACGTTTTTGGGTTTGTGTGTGGTGTTGTTTTTTAAATAGCTTTGTGGTGATTGTTTTTCTGTTGAGTAATTTTTTTTTAACTGGAGAACTAACTTTGTGTACAAATAAAAAAGTGTAGATGGGAATGCTTTCAGTGAGAAAAAGGTTTGTGAAGGTTAGTGTGTCTGATTTATTTGGTTGGAGTTTTTTTCTTGTTGAGCTTATTGCAGGGATTGCAGTGATGGGATGACAAACTGGTGACCAGGTTTACAGTGCTACAGGATTTGTGATCTTGGAAGAAATAGCTGCACTTTGTACCACAGCTCTTTAAGAAGAATGACTGTTAAATAGTAATTTGAAAAGTTGGGGGAGCTTAACTGTTGGGATGTTTTGGTATGGAAAGTGAAAAGATTTAGAGTTTTTCCTGCCTAGTGAAAATACAGATTATTTACAATGAAGTGATATTAATATTTTTTTGTGGTAATTTTTCTTTTTTAACTAGGAAACTCAAATGTTGCAATTCCATGGCTCTGTGGAATTGCCAGCTCAGTCTGTCCCTCTGCTCAGCCAGCTCTGGGACTGGCCAGTTGCTGGCTGGGACAGAGAAACCAATCAGTTATAAGCATAAGATAAAGAGCCTTTTAAAAGCACCTGGTTCAGTATGTCCTAAAGAACCAGCTTAATTGCATTTTAAGCCTCAGCAAGAGGAGCCGTAAGTCCAGCTTTGACAGATGTTCTTTACTTTGTTTTGTTGGAGCAGCTTAGAGATGAGTCAGTTGCCCAAATGTAGGCATCTAGAGCTGCTCAAAATTTCTACAGTATTCAAGACCCTGTATGGGACTAATGGATATTATGTAGGATATAGGGGAATCCTGTACCTCTCTGTAGGTGTGGCAGGAGACAACATGGGGGACACATCTATGTTGAAGGGAACTATAGGTACCTATGATCAGGCATCTGAATTCCACCCTAAACCTCCTCAGCTTTTTCAGCCATATGTATCCCATTTGACAGTACATGATCATGGTATCCACAGGGGTCTGTACTGGGACCAGTACTTTCAAATATCTTTATTAATGGATATAGTGGGATTGAATGCACCCTTGGCAAGTTTGCAGGTGACACAAAGCTGAGTGGCACAGTGGATTCACTGGAGGGAAGGGGTGCCATCCAGAGGGACCTTGACAGGCTTGAGAAGCAGGCCCATGTTCAATAAGGCCAGTTGCAAGGCCCTGCACCTGGATCAGGAGATTCATCACTATCCATACAGTCTTGGTGGACAATAGATGGAGAGCGACCTTGCAGATAAGGGCTTGAGGATGCTGGTGTGTGAGAGGCTGGACATGAGCTGCCAGTGTGCTCTCACAGCCCAGAAACCCAATTATATCCTGGGCTGCATCCAAAGCAGCGTGGCCAGCAGGGTGAGGGAAGGGGTTCTCCACCTGCTGTTCTTGTGAGATCCCACCTGGAGTGCTGCATCCAGCTCTGGGGTCCCCAAAAAATGAAAGAAATAGACCTGTTAGACTAGGTCTGGAAGAGGGTTGTAGAAGTGATCTAAGACTTCCCCTAAGAAAGGCTGAGACCACTCAGATATCTCAGCCTAGAGGAGAGAAGGCTCTGAGGAGACCTTACAGTGGCCTTTCAATACTTAAATGGGGCTTACAAGAAAGGTGGGGAGAGACTTTTTACCAAGCTTGTAGTGTCATAGGACAAGGGGCAATGGTTTTAAACTAAAGGAGGGTAGAATGATTTTAGATAGAACAAAGAAATTACTTTGTGTGAGAATTAGTATGGTGAACCATGGGAACAGGTTACTGAAAGAAGTTGTGCATGTCCCATCCCTGGAAGTGTTCAAGGCCAGGTTAGATTGAGCTCTGAGCAACCTGATCCATGTGAAACGTGTCCCTGACCACAGCAGGGGTATGATCTAGATGATCTTTAAATGTCTTTCAATCCAAACTATTCTAAGATTCTGTGTTCCTACTCAGTTTTTAATGAAATGCTGAGCTGCACTTCCAATAGCCTAGGCTGAATTTTGTTTCTAAATTTGTGATGGTAGATATTAAGTGCTGCTCTCCTTTTCAGCTTTGTAGCTTCCACTGCTCCTGCAGTGTTCTTCAATTTTGCCTTTGTTTATTCCATAATGTTTCTACAGCTATACCTTGTGTATCTGTCTAAAAATACATCTTAAACTATTATGTTTTAGTTGCTCTGTTGTACGACAGCATCAATAAAAGTCCTCTGCTAAAGAGCACTTCAGAAAGCATATGTCTTGATTTGCAATGCACAATAAAATCTTCTTGTATGATAATGTAATTCTCATGAGTGCTGTATGCTGTCTCCCACTAAAATTGTTGGATTGCTTTCTTCTCTCCAAGAGTTTGTGAGTTATAGTTGCTTTTGAATTTTACATTTTTCTTCTGTCCCTCTGCATAGTTGCTCAGTAGTTTTCTTCTGGCATTTTTGAGTGGCTCGTGTAATACATCCTTGACAAGGAACACTTACCAGAAAGGATGAAAGACATTGTAATGAAAATAACATCTTTTGGTAACAGTGGCTGCCAATCTAAATGTGTACCTGCCTCAACAGTGAGCATATGGATTCATGGATCCTACAGTCACCAAAGACAAAAATCTTTCCACCCTGGGAAAGTTCTTCATGGAACAGAAAAACTCTGCAGGGAACTGTTTTGTCCCGTGTCTGTCCATCACTGGAGACAGAAACATTAGAAACTTAAACCCTATGAACATAGGTTTCCACCACATTTTCAGACTATCTTACTTGACCTATGGGAGTTGCATTTTATTTGTTTCCATCTCTAAAAGATGATGCTAAATTTCGTAGCATGCTGAAATATTAGGCTTTACTTTATTCCCTTTATTTTGAAACTGTATATTATGCAAGTTGATTTAGGTCTTTAAAAGTTTGCTTTTTAAATAGTTGCGTCTATGTCTCTGAATGCCAAATACTTTGTCTTGATCCAGAAAATTACAGGGGCCGAGAGATACTTTTCTCATTGAGATGCACCTGGTCAAAACAAAAATTTCAGGGTTGGGAAAACTGGTTATTTTCAAAGCACAAATGAAAGATCCTAAGAGAAACCTGGAGTGTTTGGTCCTGGAATAGAAACCCTTGTGGTTAGGGCTGAACTCTCCAGCCTCCTCAGACAGTTTATGTATTTGGAATGATTTGTGGAACAATCAGTCAGCTGAATTGGGAGTTTCATGTGCAGAAGTACCAAGAAATAGGAGTATGCCTCAAATCAGTTTCGGTTTTGTTCTTTAAAATGCCTTATCTGAGATTCTGTGCAGAAGCATTCTGCATTTCCAGACCTTTAGGAGATGCCTGTGCTTATTCTTTGTTCAATAGTCTAGTAAGAACAGGTCTCAAGAATGGAGGGGAATGGGGTGGTGGTGATAAGTGCCCTTATAGGTGCTATTATAGGCTGCTGTGAGATTGAGCTCCACCAAGCCTTCCTTCTGAAGCTGTGCAGGTGTGTAGAAGAGAAAAGAAAAAGGCATGCGAGCAGGAAGGCCAGGATGAGGGACCAGGTGGTGTAGTGGTTATTTTCAGCTGAGAGACAGAGGAATTCTGAGATTCAGCCACTGGTTTAAAACAAACAAAAAGAACGACAGCAAAAAATACCACCAAAAGAAAAAGAAATCTGTGCTGAGCAGCTCTGAAGAGACAGATAGAGGAATGTCTTTTCTGTGCATTGATTATATGTAAATGTCTGATGACAGCTTCCTCTTGCAGCTTTGAGTTCAAAAGCTTGATGTCATGAAACTTGAAGTCAATGACAGAGCAGAGGGCTTTCCATGCTTGGACAGGTGGTGAAACAGTGTTCTCAGGATCTGCCCGTATCAAAGTCCTGACACTTTTTGTTTTTCTTGAAGGACTTGTAAGTACTAGGCTGCGGCAGCCTAAGGGCAAGAACAGCTGGCAGGTGTCACCAGGGAGTTTCTCCCTGAATTCAATAGCTCCTTTTGAGGGAACTCGTTTGTTGCCTTTCACTAGCAGGAAGGATGCTGAAAGGTTGCTTTTTCTGGTGCTCTTGAGCTTCTGAAATAATTGGTTCATTAGTAACTAAGGAACAGAAGCATTTACAGGAAAAGCTCCTAGAAGCTGGCTTCCCTCTGAAAGATAAGTTGTTTTGATCCTGTTTGTTTTTTCTGAAGGGTGAGGAATTTGTACAGAGTGATCCAACCACTGACAAAGTATCTTGTAAAATGTGAGTTGGGAAGCATAATTAATATTATATCATCTGATCAGTCAAGCAGCCCGACAGAAGGGACTGAGAGTAATGACTTTATCTCAGAGGGTCACTTAGTGTTGCATAATGTCAAATGACTACATTAAACTGGATACTGGGCAACATAATGTGGGAGGAGAATGTGATAAATACAGAAATCTAGGGAATGTCAGTCCTAAAGTATGATCTAATTTATGATCTTTGTAAAAGGGTACCTTTAATGTTACTTCTTTTGAACTATCTGTAGTAGAGACATCATTTTTTAAATCTACCTTCTCCTCTTTTGCATAGCTTCAGTTCTTAAAGGAGAGTGAGATGTTGCACATAATGGATTTAGATTAACTTGTTACACAGAAGTTGAACTAAGTAGTTATAAAATTGGGTTGACTATAATTTCTTAGGGAGAGTGAGGGTTGAACAATAAAGCCTTCTCCCACACTAACACATTTCCAGAGTGTCTTATGGTCTTCAAGAGCCATTGTACTTAAAGGACTGATCCTCAACAGGGTTGTTGTATCTTGGGGTGAACAGTGAGTCAAAGGACTCTGTTAATAACTGTTCACTACAGTACACTATAGTAAAGCTTTTGCTACTGTCTGTGATGGGCTCCTTCTGGACAAAATGTCCAGCACACAACTGAATAAACATATCATGTGATGGTAGAGCAGCTGGTTCATGAGTTGGGCACAAAAGGGAATGGCCTGACATCTGACTGGGGACAGTGGGATTCTGCAGAGCTCTGTCTTAGACCCCATGCTCTTCAATATCTTCAAAAACTACTTGGACACAGGACTGGAAGGGATACTAAGCAAGTTTGCAGACGGCACAAAACTGGGAGGAGCTGTTGACTCACTTGAAGTCAGAAGGGCCCTGCAGGGAGACTTTGACAAATCAGAGGGCTGGGCAGTCACCAACCCTATGTAGTTCAACAAGGGAAAGTGCCAGATTCTGCACCTGGAATGGGGCAGCCCTGGGTGTATGGACAGACTGGGGAATGAGGTGCTGGGAAGCAGCGCCGTGGAAATGCACCTGGGGGTTCTGGTTGCTGGCAAGCTGAAGCTGAACATGAGCCAGCAGTGCCCTGGCAGCCAGAAGGGCCAAGCATATCCTGGGGTGCAGCAGGCACAGCATTGCTGGCCAGGCCAGGGCGGGGATTGTCCTGCTCTGCTCTGCACTGAAGTATTAATGCAGACCTATAGCTGATGTTACATAAGTGATGATTTAATAAGATCTATATTATACCAGAAAGAATGTTACAAGTCAGAATGAGCATGAGGCTGGCAATGTATAATCTTCACTTACCTTGAATTTAGCTGCTGTGCTGATCCTGAGCAGAATAGCCTTGAAATAATGTGTTGCATTGGGCTTTTCAAACAGGGCAGTGAAGTTTAAAAGTAACTCACTAGTGCCCTTCTGAGCTAGAAGGCAGTAAATATAATCTGAATCATCCTCTCACAAGGTAGAGATGCCAGAATTACTGTCAAAAGGCAGAATACCAGTGCTGTGCCAAACTGTTGTTCAATGCCAGGTTCCTTATCTTTTGCTTTTGAAGATTAAGATTAGCAATTTGGAGGTCCCAGTGATTGTAACACTACATGTGAGCCTTTAGCAGCAAGACAAAGTCTTACTTGTTATCCTGAAATATTAAAAACATGAAAAAGTTGTTGTATAAGTGCTCCTGCTTAAAAACAGACAAGCAGAGACAAAAGAAATACAAATGTAAGGAGGAATTTCTCATTCTGTTGCATGTGAGACCTTATGTGTGGTAGTTGGAGAAGAGAGAAGATAATCCCAGTTAACTCTGAAGCTCTGAGAACTCTCCTTTCCCCTTTAATGCTATTTCATGGTACATTTTTCCTGGTGGCCTTATACCCTGTGTGCTCAGATTTCACTGTATTAGAATATTAGTTTTGTGGCCTTGATTACCTTGGATCTGTGTGGATGCTGTTTTTTTGTTTCAGCAGGAATAGTTTCAAAGATGCTGAAAAGTGATTAAAATGCTTACTTTTACAGTCAGGCCTATGAAGACAAATGATGGCTATAGAAAAGGGCTTTCCTATGAGGGTGTTATGGATTTGCAAGGAATTCTGTCTTCAGACTATTGAGTGTGCTCACTAGAGATTAATTGCATTTAATTGTATACATACCCTGAGAGGCTCCCAGTCTCTGTCTTCTTGACTATCCTGATTTTTCTGCATTTGTCTCATGCTCCTTAGGCTACGCTGTCACTCACCTCCTTAATGTCTTTCATCCATTCATGCTTTTTGACTTCTCCACCTTAACTAGTCAGCTGTTTCCATCTTCTCCTCTGCTATCCTTTTGTGATACATTTTCACAACAGCCAAACTACTGCTGTTTTACCACCCATTGTTGAGTATAACAGGAAAAAAGGAGCAGCGTAAACACACAACTTCATGCTTTCAGCAATGAAAATATAGTTCTGAATTTAACAAAGCTGTATGTTTTCCATGTACTCCAAATTTTAGGTACTGACCCAGGAACCTTGGCCTTGTATCCTTTCATTCAGTGCTTTGTTGAAGAAGGAATTAAATAACTTCTCAAGAAAATACAGTATCTCGTATTTGAGTTACTATTCACAGGGCAAGTCTGTGGCTCTGTGTAACTTGTGATTCTTGTTTATGTGGGCCATAAGCTCTGAGAAATTGACATCTATTAAAATCTAGTTGAGGTCATTTTGTCTGATAACAAACCACAGTATTAGCTGAGCCACAGTGAACTGTTGAATAGAGAGAACAAATTACGTAGTCTTAGAATTTATATTTGTCTTTTTGCAACAAACTATAGATAATAGAAAACTGTCTACCAAAAAGGTCATCTCCACAGAAAGGCATGTCTAATTATTTCACTCTTAGAGTTTTCTAATCTCCTCCTTAGATCTGTCTTCTCAAATTATGAAAAACCAGTATAAGTAGAATGCTTTTATTTTTCTCTAATTTATGGGATAGAGGCTTGCTTTTCTAAGCTGTAGTTAAAGCTGGTTGTTCCTGCATTCCTGCATTCATGAAGGCAATAGATGAAACCTTGTTTTAGAAAAATTACTTTAAAGCTTCCTGACTCCAAAAGAGCTAATTTTCTTAGTGTAAACTGTTTTAGGATATTCTCAGGATATTTTAAAAAGTAGAGTCTTGTTTCTAAGTGAAACTCTGTATGCATCTGTATTTTGCAATGACTTTAAAAGCTGGATTAATTTGATGTAGCCATCAACAGGCTTGATCAATAGTTACTTTTTGGAAAGATGTATGATGTTTAGTAACATCTGAAATTACACTGAATTGTAATTTAAGTTCATACTGAAAATATTCCTGTTAATTCCTTTATTAGAATGTTAACCTGGTGATGAGGCGATAGTGAAACATTCTTGTGTAACTTCAGTTTGCTACCCTTGTAAAATGAAGACCTTTAAATGATTCTCTGATTCTACAAGATGCGTAAGCGAAAAGTCACTTTAAAAAGATGGCCTGAGAGAAACTTAAGATGGAAAACTGTTTTTCTCCCTGTATTCAGGTCACCTATCATTACTCAGCCTACATGGATATGTAATTGGTGCTTTAGTTACTGATTATCTGTTTCTCTATGCACACCTGTAGACCTAATTTAGGTGATGTTTTCTTTCCCCTTCAGGGATGTTGAGCATCGATCACTTTGCTACAGGTTTGTTTTTCCATAGGGATATTCAGTAGAATCCATTTGTTTTACAATAGACAGACTTTGCAGCATTTATTGGCATAGATAAGGTGATTTAAATCAGGCAAACAGGGTCAGAGTTTCCAAGATCCACAGGCTTGTGCTTGTTTTGACTTCAGGGGGAGCTGACTAAATTCTTCTAAAATTATGGCAGTGAGGCCTTAGCTACAAGTTATAGGTACTTACTCTTGAAACGCAACACAGGTATTTACTAAGTGTTGTACTTTTCATCACATGTGCAAGACTGTATTTGTAATTAAATGTAGTGGGCTAATCCAGGCAGAAGCATTGTGCATATGGTGCTTGGTTTATTTCTTTTCAAACAGGTTTTTAATTGGAAGGATATAAAAGAAGATGACTTGAGAGGTTTATTCTGTTCTTTTATACCAAGGTGATTGCATTGATGTCTAAATTTAGTCATATTAGTTATAATGGACTTAATTAATTTTGACTTTCCTGAAATGCAGCAGAGTTTTAAAATTACTTCTTCATTTTAAACTAATTCTTCCTGTACTCTGGTTTTATTCTAACCATCTGAAAAAGGTTTAGAAGCACAAGTGGAAAACAAAAACTAGCAATTGAAGCTGAAAGGGTAAAACTGCAAGGATTATTAACCCTCATGCTTCACTAAATAAACGGATTGACATCTGGAATTAAATGAACTTCCTTCCACTCAGCAGCATTAGTGTGTTGTACCATTAGGTTCATGTTGTTGATTGTATGTCTGAGGCATCCATGGGGCTTTCTCTGGAAAAAGAAGGCTGAGTTACCTACATAGTTGATCACTTACAGCCTCCTAATCCGGATATTTAAACTTGGTTTATACAAATACAAAGAGGGAGGAGTACTGTCTCTACTCAAATGCAGTGAGTAAAACTGAATCTCTATGAGCCAGGTAGGACATCTGCTAGGGTTGAGTGAGCAGCCAGCCCTGAGTTAGCTGCTCGCTCTAATAACAGCTAATTTCCTTTGTCCTCGGATGAAGTTTGTACATCCTGTGGAACCTGCAGCCTGTCAAAATGTGCAAAAAGGAGGTTCCAAATCTTTCTGCAGTTTCAGGAAAAATATGCAGGATGCAAGGAAAAGCTGTTTGTCAAAATAAAAATAAGCTGGAAAAGCTTTCATCCCCATTTTGAAAGAACGGTTGGGGAATATCCACGGAATACAGTGAATTAACTTGTTTTCATTTATGGGAAAGCAGAAATACTGTTGTTGGAAAGAAAACCTCTACTAATAAAGGACTTACTGCTGTCCCTGTCTTTTCATGAGATAATCAGTCACACAACTGGGGCATTCAAAAGAGCAAGGCTAGCTTAGTGTGGGTTTCAGTGAGGACACAGTATAGTTTGTGGGGTTTTTGTTTCCTCGTGTTACAAGTAGAAGGGGATTTTTTTTGGGTTGAAATTAGGCTAATACATAGCGTCATCTTGTACCCTTTGTGATAAGCAGTGCTGTTCTGGCTTTTTGTAGTCATTTTCACACTCACCTACTCAATCTGTGTGAAAAACCCTACAGTTTAAATCCCTGCAATTTCTGAGACTTGTGATTTCTCTTTCAGAGTTCAGATGGGTCCCTCTCTGAGGTTGTGCAGAAATGGAAGGAGTATCAGCTCCAGTGCCAGAAATACTTGTACGAGACACCCCCCATTGTGGCAGGTAAGCTGATTTGGTAGGGATAGGATGTATTAATTTTTAAAATGCACGATAACACTAGCAAGGGAATGATTATGAACTTGAAAATACTTCTTTCTGGTCCATTACTTCTTTATCCCATTTGCTCCTGCCTGCTCTCTGTGGGACTCTTCCCTCTGCTGGGGGAAGCATATTATGGCACAATTTCATGATAAAGATGTTTGTCCTTAGGTCGACAGTGTTATGCAGTGGCAAGTGGTAGCTGTACCATATCAAACAGCCACTAATGTAATAGACCTGAAACTGAAAGGTGTTAGGGCATCTGGGACCATGCTGTTCACATTGAACTAGGAGTTTATGGGTTGTAAAGTTGTTATAAGTTATTCTGAGCATTGTAAAACGCTGAAATGGCTTTGGGAAAAAAAAGCCAGTGACTTAAGGAAAAGGAGGATGTAGCTTGTCTTAGTGTTTGAGCTGCTGTAATGTGCTGAGAGCATCTGTGACGTGCCAGCATTGTGGTGTTCAGAGGACAAGTGGTGACTTGTAAATGATGCTCACAATTGGACACCATGCAGCCTCTCTATTTCAGTGCTTTTGTGACACACTGAAGATGGGTCTATAGTTGTGCCTGTGAAGAATTATTTCAAAACTGTTAATATTCCTTGTCTTAACTACATTATTATGTCAGAGTGAGAGCAGTAGCTGATGACAATGGTAGGGACACATTCATCTCCCTCTGCTGCATTATTCTGTTGAGCAGTTGAGTGCTGCCCTCTAAGAATGACAGTTTAATGAATCTTAAGTTGCAGTATTCTCATGTTGATTAAGCTGTAATACAAAGTTATGGTTGTGTGTGGGTATTTCATTGGTGGATCTATATATTAGAGTAGACTTTCCACATGCATGACTTTAAACCATTTTGAGGAATTATCTTTACTGTTCATAGCAAAAAATGATTTTAAGGTAAATTTGGACATGTAAGGGTGTAAAAAAGAAAAGATAGGTAAATTAATACTGGTCCACTTTTTTTTTTTTTTTTTATTCAGTGTAAGACCCTAATCTGTCCCTTAGTTCCTCCCTGAAACAATGGTTTCCTGTGTGAAGATAAACTCTTTTGGATAAGTAAATCTCATATAGTTCCACATAGAGCTTAAATGCGTGTGTCTGTATTTCCTTTTATATTCTGCTCTTCAGTCTTTTCCTTCTTGCCGTATTAGTACAAGGCAGTGGCATGAGCCTCCCTTCTCTCTCTCCCTGCAGAAGGCAAGTTCTGCAACAGAACATTTGATGATTATGCCTGCTGGCCAGATGGACTGCCTGGCACCTATGTGAATGTCAGCTGCCCCTGGTATCTTCCCTGGGCTAATGCAGGTAAGAGCCTTTCCTTATAGGCATGGCTTTAAACCAATCCTATTTTCCTTGCACAGTCTAAGCAAGGCTTAAATGTCTGTGAGTGCAGTCAGTTCTCTGTGACATAAAAGTAGGGATGGATATTAGTATGATACATTCTTTATCTCTGTTTAGCAGGAGAAGATGAAAATTAAAGAACAGACTTCTTAAAGGTTGTGTTTAGTTTGGCTATTTTTTGCTCTCATCTGGTTTTCCTGCTTGGATAGTGGTGACTATTAATAACTGTGTGCTTGCTGAAGGCTATCTAGCAATGATAATGGCTTAGTTGGAAAACTGAGATTAAAGTAACAAAGGTAACTGGTACGTCATCCTGTAGAAGATACAAATAGTCTAAAGGTAGGGTTTTGTGCTGCTTTCTGAGAGAAACTTATTTCTCAGAATGCTGTGAGATGAAGGCATTTTCAGTGAAAAGATGACTTCTATGAAGGACTGAATGTCACCTTTAGATTTCAGACTCTTATGTGCATGTGCACTTGAAGGCAAGGTGTATTAGATCACTTTGTCTAGCATTCTGTCTTTCAATCTAGTGACTTGAACAGCTTGTTCTTTGTGAAGACCTTTCTATGCTTTGAAGTCTAAATGAAACAGTTTATTAGCCAGCTACGGTGGTGTGGAGAATTGGCTTAGGCCTCTGTTGAAGGACAGAGAATATTAGTTAATCAGCATATATAATTCCAATTGATGGGTGCAAAGTGTATGGTATAAGTATGGAGAACGTGTTGTTTTGGTACAGAGGGATACCAGGAATGACACAGAAAAGAGTTGGGATAGTCAGAGATTACTTAAATGCATTGTGTAATGTGGGACCTGGGCATAATACAAATAGCATGGAATAAGGGGTGGAGATGATACTGTGTCTGGCTGGGTTGGAGGTGACTTTCTTCACAACAGCCCTTGCTCAGCATCAAAGCACTCACTCCAAGCCCTGCCTGAGACCAGCAAGGCTGGGGGCCTGTGTGAGGTTGGGAGATGACATAATTAGGACAGCTGATCTGATCTGATCTGATCTGACCAAAGGGATATTCCTGCTCGATGATATTGTGGTTGGCAGTAAAGCTCAGGGAAAGGAGGGAGAAGTGAGTAGAGGCATTCATGGTGGTGTTTGTCTCCCAAGTAATGGTTACATGTGCTGAGGCCCTGGTTTCCTAGAAGTGGCTGGATGTCTGTCTGCTGATGGGGAGCAGTGAATAAATTTCTTACGTTGCTTTACTTGCAGGTGGAGCTTTTGTTTTCCTTATTAAACTGTCATTATCTTGAAGGTTTGGTGGTATGCGTGTGTGGGAAAATCCCCACACTTTAATCAAAATGTCACCACAACACTGACAAAGGTTAAAAATTTACACCCCTTGGCCCTTCACCACTTTACAACCACAAAGGATTCACCATAGTTGTTCCCCTCTGTGGCAATATCCAGTCCCAGTTTTTCCCGTTGCTTCTCCTGCTTGCTTATTTATCTTGACCAACAAGATATTACATCTTAGTTTTTCTCCTCTATCCTGCTGAGGAGGGAAAGTGGCTGGGGGTATGTTTGTCAGCCAACCAAAGTTGGTTTACCTCATCTACCATGGAAACCCAGGGGCTGTGAAGAAGTCTCTGCCCTGGTGCCTGCAGCATCTCCTCACCTCACCTCTATCTCCTCTGGCCTTAGTGCTCTGCACAGGGCTGTTTCTCCCACTTCTTTTCTCACCCCTCACTGCCAGGCAGTATTTGGCTCTTCCTTGCATATGTTTTCCCTGAGGTGCTATGAACTATTTGATAAGGTGGTGTTAGGTGATAGGTTGGACACAATGATCTCAAAGGTCTTTTCCAGCCTAGTTGATTCTGTGATCTTGGCTAAGGGGCTCAACTGTGCCCTGCAGTGGGTGTTTGGATCCAGTCGTGTGCAGCATGGAACAGCTCCAGCCTGTCCTTGCAGAGGCTGCCCTTGGTTACCTCTTCAGCCTTGCCTGCTTTCTTAAGTGACCTCGGAAGTTAAAATGCTGTTTGCTAATCCTCCTCAGGTTATTAAAGATGTTATGCTTTTGGAATGGACAAACAAGCTTTTTCAAATGTATGAAATCAATATTTACCTCAGAATTAACACAAAATGGTTGGATACTGCAGAATTTTTTCCAATAAGGCTTTTACATCTGGGTACCTAAAACTCTTCACAGACTTTAACTTCTTTCCTCTAAACCTGTTTACTTTCAGTCTTTTAAGACCTGGACTTTCAACTGCTCTTGAAACCACTGCTGGAAAAAGCCAAGGTTTAATGCAATACTGCAGATTAATAAATTACTTGAATGTGCAACATCTTTCATACTTTTGGAAATAAGTTTTTTTACAAATTAATTATCCTGAAAACAGTGTTTGTTTCATTGAGAATAAGAGCAGCATTCTGTAAACTCCTTGCTAGGGAGAATTGCAAAATACTTCAGAAAATCATTAAACCTCTGGATGTGTTCCCTTGTTGAACAAATTGTGCATATACCACAACCTCTGTTTTATCAGCAAGGAATAAGAATGGAACAAGGAGGCCTTTCACTGTCCAGTATAAAACAAGAAGTTTGTAGTGGTGCCAGGTGTGCAATTTAGGAGCCTGAATTACCATGACCTGACAGTATTCTGTGACATCTTGTGGAGTCATGTTCAAAGTGAATGCTAATAAGCTGCCATGATGAAGAGGTAGTGTCTTTATAATAAAAGATCGAGAGCAATAGAAAAATGAACACCCTGTGATTTCGAGTGGTCACTAAAGCATGTTTATTACTCTTTCTTGCTTAGCCCCTTATTTGGAACTTGAAATAAGTTCTAGCACGACAGGACTTCATCCCATCACCTACTGAAAATGGAGAGGAGGAAAAGATGAGACGTTGTGTGGGAAGTACCTTCAACACCTGCTCAGGGAAGGTCATCATTAAGTACAAAGTGCTTCAGCCAAGTGTACTCATTCAAGACTGCTACTGCCTTGATTAGGAGTCAGGTTTCCAAGTTTTTAGAAAGCTTGCTGGGGTATACACCCAGAAATCCCCATGGAATTGAATTGAGTCACTTGAAACCAAATGCTGCTTGTGATGGGGTACTGAAATTGAGGAAGCATTGAGTGTGAGTCTCTTCTTGACTTGACCACTTCTGCATATACATGTAGAAGAGCTGGAAGCAGGGAAAGGGGATCTAGGAAGCATACACTGGCTATTCAAGGATAGCAGTGGAAAAGCCATAGCCCACCCAGAATCTGTCAAGGGAAATGAAGAGCAACAAAAAGGGCTCCTAAACAGATACGAGGAAAAAAATCTGGATCCACTGCTGAGTGGGGCAGGAGAATCTTTGGGAAATAATGGGAAAATTACTGAATTATTCACTGCCTTCATCATGGCCTTTACTGATGAGACTCACCTTCAGCCCTCTGAGGCCACTGAGCTCAGTGGTAAAGTCGGGAGCAATAAAGACTTACTGTAACTGGATGAGAATCAAAATATGGAACTCTTGAATGGGGTACACACAAGTCCACAGCAATTGGTTGGTAGGATGTACTGACAAGTGCTGAATGAGCTGATAAATGCCAATGTGAGGTCACTTTCGATTATCTTTGAAAGGTCATGGCAATTGAGGGAGATTCCTGCACTTGTCACCACTATCTTCAAGAAGTGCAAGGAGGCAAATCTGGAATTATACATGGTTGGCCTTCTGTCAGTCTCCAGGGAAGTAATGGAACAAATAATCCTGGAAACTGTTTCCAAGTACATAAAGGACATAAAGATGATTAGGAGTAGTCAGCATGGGTTTATGAAGGTGAAATCATGCAGGATGAACCTGATAAGAGGACTAGCCTGGCAGCTAAGGGAAGAGCAATGGACGTGTTTATCTTGTTTGCTTTAGTAAGACTTCTGACACAGGCTCCATAACATCCTCCTTGACAAACTGATGAAGTGTGGATTAGACAAAAGGCTGAAAAAATGGACTGACAGGAATCCTGTGAAGCTCTGCCCCTGGGGAGGAATAGTTGTGTGTATCAGTACTGACTGGCTGGAAATCAACTTTGCAGAAAAGGCCTTGGAGGTACTGGTGTACACCAAGCTCAGCATGAGCAGCAAGGTGCCCTTGAGGCAAAGGACACCAGTGGCTTCCTGGGTTGTATTAGTAAAGCATTAGTGGCAGCTCAAAAGGATGATCCTTCTCCTCTGCCTGTGGGGGTGTGACACATCTGGAGTGCTTTATTTAGTTCTGGGCTCCCCAGTATGAGAGAGACATGAACTTGCTTCTGCAAGTCCAGCAAATGACCATGAAGTTTGAGGGATGGGAGTGGCTCTCTTATGAGGTGAGACTGAGAAAGCTGGTATTCTTCAGACTGGGGAAGAGAAAGCCTCAGGGGAAATATTATAGAAATACAGCAAATTTCCTTTAAACATAATTATTTTATTGTGAGATTGATCAAATACCTAGGGCAGGTGACCCAGAGAGGCTTTGGAGTCTCTGTCCTTGAAGAAGAGGATGGTCATAGCCTGACTAGACATGAACCTGAGCAACTTGCCCTAGTTCCTCACTGTGTTAGGAAATATCCAGAGTCTCATTCCAACACTGACTGTTTTGTGATTCTCTGTTTTTTTTAATTTCCTTTTTTATGGGATGATGAATCTTGGTAACCAATTATTGTCAGGTGTTACAAATTTCTGTTGGTGTCAGCCAGAATATGAGACGGGGAGAAGAATTTGCATGGTAAATGTTTGGAAAGCTGGAGTGTTCCTTGGGGAACTCCAGGTTTTGTAAGCAGTGCTTTAATAGCTTTTGCTGTTTGTGTACCACTCTTGCCCTAGTGGCTGTCAGTCTTCAGCCTGCCCTTCTGCACATCTCAACAGCAGATGTGGCCCAGCAGGTTGCCTAGCAGAGTGGCAAGCTGAAAACAGTATGAAGGACTTCTTACGTGCTCAGCAGGTATGTGCTGTGTCACCAGTCCAACTGCACATGGTGTCAGTCAGTTCTTGTCCCTAGGTGATGCCACAGAGCTGCTCACTGAGGTGTGACCTTCTCCTTGCTTGCTTAATGTGGCTGCTTCTGAATCCCTGCCTGCACTGTGGGCATGGCTCAGCAGTAATGCTTTCTCCAGTTCTTTGGATTGCTCATTTATCTCAGGGTGCAAGAGCAACTGCAGGGAGATGGGAATCTGTTCACTGAGAAACTTGAGAGTTAATCTGATGTCCAGAGCTGCTGTGTGCCTAATCAGACTTCTGTGCATACCAGCCTTTCACCAAATCCACGCAGGATGGGCCTACAGGTCTTTTGTACTAAAGACTATGTGCATTTGCAAGATTTTTCCTTACAAGATCAGTTCCCTTGTGGTTGCAACGTTTATCTTCAGCCCTTTTTGAAAATGCTGCTTGAAAAGGCAGCCTATAAAATACAGCAGAGACAATCAATACTGTCCCAGTCATGTCAGATCTCTTTAGAAATGCTGAGGCTGAGACTTCTTTTTGTTGTGTTACCTAGCAGGTGTGTCAGCATCCCTAAAAGAGTCACTATTGGCATGCTGCCTGCAAGGATGGACTCTGAGGGCTGGGAATATGTTCACGATAATTGAACAGGAGAAAGATCAAAACATTAGACCAAGACTTTATGCTTGAAACCATGTATGCCTGTACTGCTACAGACTTTTTTTTGTGACAGGCAAGTAAATTAAACCTGAATTTTTAGAGGAATTGTTTTATTATAGGTTGCACTTAAATAATGGGTATTCATTTGTGGGTGCACTTCTGAGATGTGCCTTGAAGGTTGGGTTATTTTCTCTTTCTTCAGTGGCACAGCACTGCTGTCTTTTTTCATCTGCAGTTATGCAGCAACCTATATTGGAAATTTCACCCAACTGAAATGTGGGGGTTTCTCCTTATTCCTTTCCTTTTCCCTTTCCCCCTTCTCTTCTCATGTAGGTAATTTTCCTGATAGGTGCAATTGCAGCTGTAATAGCATTTATCTGCTTTAAGTATATTGGTCATTATATTATTTTCTTAAAAGAAAATTGTGAAATAAGAATATTATGGGTATCTGGGTAATCAGTATCCCACTAAAGCCAAGGTAGCCGAGGTTTAGAGTAGCCTCTGCTTCAATGCAGATTAAATCATTATCACTGGAATGCAAAATTGGTGCCTGATGTGTCCCACAGCACAGGAGTTAGTATCCTAGCAGATGAGGAGCCCAGACACTGCTGTGCTGTAACTATATGGCAGGAGTTCATAAAGTCATCTGTGTCCCTTGAGTGCCATATAAAATAGCTTTGTGCATGTAGTGAGGGAGCTCTTTCTTGCTTCTTGACAGCAAGAAGCAGGATCATTGGGGCAAATGGAACGTGGAAGGAAATGTAATTTTGGTCAAACAAAGTATTCTGTTCAGGGCTCTGTAGGGAAGTTCTTAAATTATCTCTTTGGGAAGATTTCTTGGTTTTCAAGTGTTATTTTGAAATGTTTTGAAAATATGAAGTGAAATGTATAGGCTATGAAAACAAGCACACACTTAACTTTTGCATGCCTTTCTTTCCTACCGCCGCAAAAAACCCCAAACCTAAACGTTTTTTTGTCCTGCTTATATGCCTTTGAAAGAGCAAACTACAGAAGTTTCTCAAATCTGTGCAAGCTATTTCACTCTAGCTCTGTTTAGCTTTTATTTGTTCTTATGCATCTCCCACTGTGGGCAGGTCTTCATGGGGAGATGCTGAAGTAGCAGGAGGGAGGTTATTGTTAAATGAATTTGTTCTGCAAAGTTGCCAGTACAGATCTTGGACCACAGCCAGAGCTTGTTGAAGGCAAATTTTCTATACTTGTGGCTGACAAGAGTTGAAGCTTTTGCTCCTGTCTGTGAAGCCCACTCAGGTTATGATAGCACTGAAGGTACGCCAGGTAAACTTTGCACACCTTGCTATCCATGTTGTAGTTGGAGAGACTGTGGCAAGTTCTGGGGCCATAGTTGTCTCAAAGCCCAATCAGTGCAGGAGCCCTGGGGGGAGCAATAGGGGCTCCTTTAAGGGACAACAGGCACATTGCCTCACTGTCACTGGCTGTGTGCTTTTTCTTGTTACCTTCTCATAATTGAAGGCCAGCTGCCAGTAACACCATGTGGATTTGGAAACTGTGGAGCTGCACAATTCATCTTGCAATTATGCCTCCTCTGGGGTTCTGATATTTTATTGTTTAATAGCACTAAATCCTTTTTAATTAAAAAACCTTCCAGGGGTACTAGTTTCAGGCAAGAGTTATGTGAACAGTAGCCACATCACTTGCTCCTATATGCACTGGGCTGCACCAAGGCTGGCTGCGGACTTGCATCAGCACAGGTGTGAAAGTTGCTCAGATCTCCATTCGGAATCTAAACTCTTGGAATGCTTTTGTTTCAGCTTCAGACTTGTCTCCAGTTTTGAGGGGTCTGACACCTAAATTAGTTTGATGCCAATCTGTACCTGTGTTAGCTATCTTGCTATGGCACGGTAGTGAATTCTGAAGCAACCCCTGATTGTGCTGCTTGCTGTGGCTGATTTAGTTTGAGTAGCTTTGGTGTCTGTAACTTTGGAAGAAACTAAGCCAGAAGCTGTGCCCCAGGAGTGCGTCGGATTCTTTTCAGTCCTGGATGGAGGCGTAAGACCTAATCATTTGCCTATGCTACTATGAAACCTTCCAGTATAACCATACATGGGCCTTTTGGAGGACTTCTGCACTACCAAGGTCTCATTAAATTGTAATGTTCCTTGTGCCAGGTAAAGGGCCAGATGGCTTCTATGCCTTAATTGATGTTGTCCATGAGACCTCAGTGGTTTGTAGTTCCCTGTGCTCTCTAAATATACCTGTCTCCTAGTTTGTAATAGTTTTCTTTGTTTACGTAATAACTTCTGTTGTCATTCACCTTTGCTTGAATCACTTCTCTCCTATAATTCACTTTATTATCTGTATTATCCTCTGTGCTTTGTGTTGCAGTGGTGACACCTGCTCCTTTGTTCTCCCATATCATCAGGTAAAGTATAGCCTGGGGACCCCTGGAAAGAACACTGATTTCCAGCCGGTGATGTGAGAGACCTGGAAGTCTCTCTGGTGGCAGACTAACCCAGCAGTAATACTAGATGACCTCTGATAGTAACCTTGTGGCTGCCTCTG
Source organism: Chaetops frenatus (assembly GCA_013400775.1). Taxonomy (NCBI): domain Eukaryota; kingdom Metazoa; phylum Chordata; class Aves; order Passeriformes; family Picathartidae; genus Chaetops; species Chaetops frenatus. Next base: position 134,399 of record VZTR01005688.1, on the reverse strand, counting down.
GCTACTAGAGATGGGGTCAGACTGATTAAATTGTGCAGATATCTAGCACCACAGCTGTACTTCACACAATAATTTTGCTGACTCACAGAGATTGTATGGGCTGAGCTTCACATGGGGGTGTGGAAATGCAGAGATCAGACTGAGTTGCTGCTCCAGAGTACTTTCAGTTGCAAGCATACATCCACGTCAGACCTTTCTCATTTTCCCCTGTTGTAACCTACATTTGAGACCCTCTTTCCAGCACTCCCCATTTTCTCTCTGGTGGCAGAACTTCTTTTCCTGATGTATCTTTAGGTAGGCGTGGGCTCTGCATGAGGCTTTGGGTGGAAGTGGGGCGTTACCTTGGAATTCCCAAGTAACAGAGGTTAGCAGTTTGGCCAACAGGATTTTATGCTTGTTTAAAGCAATTTCCCTAGGGTTATGAGAGATAGACAAACCTTATTGTGGTGCAGCAGAGATCATGGAAATTATATGCACAGTCCCCAGCTTTAGTGTCTAAATTAGTCCTGGCTGTTGTTTAAATAATGAATTAATACCTTCCTTCTTGTGTGGTGCCTTTCTTTTCCTAAAAGCTGTAATTGTACTTACACAATTACACAATTGTAATAGTATCATGTACAGTAATATTGCAGATTCTATTCCCTGCTACTCAGTCAGGAAAACCAAAAGTGTCGAAATGAAATCTGATCCCAAACTAAATCTGTCTTTGATTGCTGTGTCCACCAAGGAGAAGGGCTGAGAAAGGAAACAGAACCTTGTGTTTGTCAGGGTGTTGCCATGAGCGCCTTGGGTCTGTGGCATGCCATACCATGACCCAGGTGAGAATCACATGGAGACTTCTGCCTCAGCAGGATTTTGTGTCATTGCTGCTGGGGTGGCTGGACTATTGGAAACACTTCTGCAGCTAATATTTTCTTAAATGTGATTTAGTACCCCCTCATCTCCTTGCTATCAAACATGGTCATTCAGGGTTCAAGCAGCTGCAGCCCCAAGGCATCTGCTGTGCTGCAGGATTAACTCCAATGTCCTGGTCTTCATCCTTTTCCCCAAATTGCCTCTGCTCACTGTTCAAACTCAGAGTGGGGGGGAGTTTGGGGGGAGGGAGTGCCATAGTGCCAGCAAAAACAGAAAAGAAGGTGTTTGATTTTGTTTGTGAAACCTATGGATAGCACTGGTGAGGCTCTACTGTTGCCTATGCAAAGCAGACCAAAAGAAACTACGTTGCTCTCTAGAGGGCTCTGTGAAAAACCCTACAAGCTGAGGAAGAAGGCATTTGTGTGACAGTTTTCTGTCAGACAGTTTTTGAAGTTATGTGCATGGAAGGAACATTTGGTTCCAGGGACCAAGTTAAACCTTGTCTGGTTTAATCTCTCTCACCATTTGTTTAATCACCCAGCTTCGCAGTTTGAGATAGTCTTTTAAAACCAAGACAACAGATGGCTACGTGAGTGTGTGGTTAAAGTACCTGCTTGTCTGTCTGCGTGAAAGAAAATAAATTTCACTTCAAATATTGGATACTCTGAAGATGATTGGACATTTGTTAAATTCCTTCCCTTCTTTGCTTTAATAAAACCAAGCTTCTAGATGGCTCTCCATAATACTGAAAAGTGGTGTGACCCTTTTTCAGTGAAAAATGTTTCTTTGTATTTGCTAACCTGTAAGCAATTCAAAATTTATACTTCCTTGCACCAAAAGCTGTCGCAAGCTAATTGGCAATTTCAGTTTGCTTAAAATAATAATAATAATAATAATAATAATAATAAAAAAAAGAT
>VZTR01005688.1:63928-132074 GCA_013400775.1 Chaetops frenatus | reverse complement strand
AGGTAGAGAGCAACTTTCCCATATGGCTCACTTCACCTTGAGTGATGGGAAAGGCTCCTCTCACATCCAACCTACGTGTGTCCTCTAACGTAGCAGATAAGCTTCTGGTGTGATACTGATCTTAAAGGTTACTTCTTTCTCCCCATAACCTCAGTTAAATTTGGCTGAAGATACAAGTCTGTCTGTATCTATCTCTATATATGTAAATGCTTTATGTAGAGGCAACTGAGTCTTTGCCTCCTGAAGTTAGTAGCTCCGTGTTCGAATTTTTTATAATATTTTCATTTGACAGAGTAGTCCTGCAAAAAAATGTGAACTGACTTAAATGGTGTCTGAATGTAAGTCTAATTATAGAAACATTCTCCTTTTCANTAATAATAATAATAATAATAATAATAATAAAAAAATCTTAGTCTTTCAAGTTCACCTCTGCCTGTGTTTGTCAGTTTCCATCTGGAAGTGTACCAGAGAACTCTCAAACATATGTTGCTCATCTCAAGGGTAGATATAGGTACTGTTGGCAGAAATAATTTTTAAAATCATTAACAGATGTTATTAACATGTATTTATTCTGGATTGTGTGGCAATGCCATTCTCCATTTTATCAGTTCTGCTAAAACAGAAGAAACATATTTTTAAATAAATTGCTGGTTAACTTCAGATTGAGGTGCATATAATAGAGCAGTGGTTTATGACCTTCCAGCTGGGCTGAGATGTGAGTTTCTATAGGGACAGTGAAAAGCTCCCTGCTCTGATTCCTCTCCTGATGCAACCAAAATACATCAAATGCGCTATAGAACAGGAAACTTTGCGTATGGCCAGACACTGAATTGCACATATGTGTGATGGGAGCGTGATGTTCATATGTCAGGTATAGATCAGATGACCTGAGACCTTCTAGGAAGAATTGAGGTTTTTGCATTCCAGGACAAGCCTGCTGTAGGATATCAGCTTGCTGTGTCTGTGGGAGTTAGAGCAGTTGGCAGGACTGTAGGTTTTCCAGAAATTCTTTAGTTATAACTGTTGTATCATGCTTTTGTTGAAAGTAATTCCTTGAAATGCACTGTCAAGGATGTCAAGGCACACCTCAGAAAAGGCACAGCTGGGCCTCATTCTGTGTGTGCTTGAGAAGTTTCCTACAGCTGATCTGGCCATGAATCATGCATTTCAGTGAGAAATGAACACTGTTAGACCCAGCTGCAAGGAAGAGCTGGACTGCCCCTGTGCCTTGCCCATGCTAGTCTAGCAGGTAGCTAGATATGTTTGAGCTCAGCAATTATCTTAGACTGCATCTGTGGTCTCATTACACACTTGCATAACTGAAGTTATTATCTACTTGCTTTTTTTTCTGTACCAGTGTACTCTCAAAAGGACGGACCTCAAACCTTGTTTCAGGTTACTTACACCTAAGAGCTTGCAGTTTTTAATTGCTGTAGACGAGGAGTAAATGGAACTAATTAATGGTCTGAATAAACAACAGTGCTTGTGTGTGCTACATAATTAAATGCCTTGTTAAAAACAGGTTATTAACTTGCAGCTTACTTAAATGTTGCTAATAAGTAAAATACCGTNATGGGAAAGGCTCCTCTCACATCCAACCTACGTGTGTCCTCTAACGTAGCAGATAAGCTTCTGGTGTGATACTGATCTTAAAGGTTACTTCTTTCTCCCCATAACCTCAGTTAAATTTGGCTGAAGATACAAGTCTGTCTGTATCTATCTCTATATATGTAAATGCTTTATGTAGAGGCAACTGAGTCTTTGCCTCCTGAAGTTAGTAGCTCCGTGTTCGAATTTTTTATAATATTTTCATTTGACAGAGTAGTCCTGCAAAAAAATGTGAACTGACTTAAATGGTGTCTGAATGTAAGTCTAATTATAGAAACATTCTCCTTTTCATGCCATTTCACAAATGCAACTTTAACTTGAAAATATGCTAATCTTTACAAATATTACACTTAATCATGCACACAGTTTTATTTGTTTAGCAGTATTATCTTTTTCTACTTGCATGTTTTACTGGTGACTTGCCCCTTGAGACTTTTCTGTCATAGACTAGATTTTCCCTGAGAGACCCAGGTCCCTGCTATGAATTTTGAAAGTGTCTAATCCTCTTCAAACATGCTCCAAATGTTAACTGTTAGGATTCTCGTACATCATTTCAATTTTTCTTTGAATAGGAATAAAGCTTTTCTGGGCAATGTTTATGAGAGAACCTGGGTACATGACTTGTTTGATGACAAAAATAATGCTGGCTGCTGCCTGGTCAGACTCATATGACTTTCTGGTTCTAATTTACTTTTTGACAATTGGAATGAACAGAAATGAATTAGGCAAGGAAAGGCTCAAGTGCTCATCGGCATATTTCCTCTGAAGGCAAAAAACTGACTTAGGTACGCAAAAACTGCCTGGTAATGGTCCTGGAGCTTAATGAAGCAGGGCACCAACAATTCCTTTAAACAGAATGAAAGCATGGGTAAAATGTTGAAAACATTGCATTAGTGTGACTGATGGATGATTGTGGGTCTCTATAAGTTTTTTTTTTAAATGTGAGAGAGCATTGGCAGTGAATATTCAAGGGGAGGATTGCTCCTTGGCAAGAAAAGAAAAGTTTAAGTCAAAGGGATTTTATGTCCTTCCAAATACCTCTCAAGCAATGAAAATTGAATGGAAATGAAAATGGAGTCAAGAACTTGCAGAAAATTACCCATATAAGGATGTAGGAGATCCTGTTTTTTAGATCAGGGATAGTTAGGTCCCAGCTTTGTGTTGGAGGGTGAGAATCACTGAGATTGGGGTCAAGATTGACCTTTGTAAAGGAAAGGTAAATCCAGACATACCTGCAGCTTTTGTGGCCTCCAGTCACTATTGACAGAAAAGATGGTGGTTTCCGTAATAAAATTGCTTGGTCTTTTTTTTTTTTTTTCATTATTTGTAGGAGTTTGTATTTGGTATCTTACAGATTCGCAGGACTTGCAAATGATGATATTCAACCAATTATAATTCTGTTTTAAGGCTGATGTTCTCCAAGAACTTTTTGTCAAAACGTTATTCTGTATTTCAGCATGTGGATGAGAAAGAGGACTGTGGCTCCTGTGGTGTTGGTGATATGTCTCTTGCTGCTTGTGAGGATGAATTCCTTATGTGTGCTTATTCTTCGTTGATTGTTGCCCTCCTCACTGCTTGGATGAGGAAGGCTGGGGAATAGACTGGCGAGAAGGGAGATGTGAGAGGCTGGCGTTAGGTTGCAGTTTTAATTATGGTGGTTTTGGATAATGGCAAGCCTGAGTAGGAGCTGAGAGAGAAATAGGAAAGTGTGGGGTGAAAGCGAAAAGGGGTCAGCAGTGTGAAGGTAGAGCAGCAGCATAGAGCTAAATATTGCAGCCACAGGAAGTGTTGAAATAATCAACCTGAAGAGGAGAACCAAGGAGGGGAATGCAGTTAGAGGAGAGAAGAATGATGTGTCTTCAGACTCTAAAATGGATGAGATGCTTTATTAAAATAAATTTGTTCTGCTTTGAAGTATCCACAGTCTTTACTTTGTGTAGATAGTAGCTAATTTTTTTGGAATTATAGTTAGGTCCAAATGAAGTTTGATAGTTTGAGATAAATTTTATGATCTATTTTGCAGATGTTTGTGCTGAGAGCTTCCTGCTGTTTCGGATTTTTTGGATGATCTTTGTAACTGTCTTGTGAGAAATGATAGATTTAGGATTATTTAGTCAGTGGTTCTTTATACCGTTGTTTTGGCGGATAACCAAATACTATTAATTTCCATGTTGCAAAAGATTGGCAGTTTGCTTTCAGCACCTGGCATTTGTTTTAGCTTCCATGTTCTTGAGCTTTTTGTTTGCTCAGAAGCTGCATCAACCAACCAGTCTTTATTTGCATGTGTACTTCCCTCTCCCTCCTCGCTGTGCATATTTTATGTACTAGTTATCTGTTGTTTTTTCTCAAAGTTTGGTTTTTTTGTTTTTGTTTTTTTTTTTGCTTGCTTTAGCTCAGCAGGCATTATGCAAATGATTTGTCTAGTTTTTCCTTTCCTTTTAGCTTGTTTTGAGGGGGTTTTTTTGCTTATTTTTATAAGGCCTTGGAATATGGGCATAGTAAAATAGATCCTTTCCTCTACCCTGGAAAGACACTAGTTGTGTGGTTTGCAGCCTTTTAAGAGAACGTTTTATTGCAGATTTTTTCTCTTTTTTTGGCATCATTTTAATATCCTCTAATAGGATGACTTCTATTAAATACATTAACTGATCCAATAACTTAAAAACAAAAAAACCTCTTAACACCCTTTTTACAAGTTTATTTTGCATTAAACTTCCAATCACGTTTGCTTTTGCAATAAATTTATTCCGACCCACTTTTATTTATTCTGAACAAAACTTTTAATGGTGCTTTTTGGTATCTTACCAAATGTTTACAAAGCTGTACCTCTATCATAAATACTTGTTTTTCATAAGCTGCCTTCTTTTATGGCATTAATTCACATATCTTTTGTAGTTCATAAACACTCTTTATTAAACCTGATGCCCACATGCATGCATGCATGCACTTTTATGATTTTTTTTTTTTAAGTATATTTCAAAAAGTTATGTTAGGTGTCAGTGTTGTCTAGCATAGTTAGTGCAGTCTTTTCTTAATACAGGTTCTTCAAATTAAATGCTTGGAGGGTATAGCTCTTTTTAGGGTAGTGCTCTGTTAAAAACAATAATCTTTTCCAGAAAGCTATTGTAATTTTTGAGATACTAACTCACACCCAGTGTTGTATAAGTTTGTGACTTAAGGAATACTTTGTCATTTGGCATAGTCCTCTTTGCTTGCATAACCTTTATTGGCCACCATTATGCAAGTAGTTTTTAATTATGAAGCTATATTCTGTGATTATTTCCTTTTTCACAGATCTTATTCCTTCAATATGAAGAATGGACTTGCATGTGAGATGTAGTAAAGGGGGCTCTGCTTTGCAGGGTGATTGCCTCATTAACTGAGGAAGTTTGTGTTGAGTGAGGCAAGATATTGCAGAGCTGGCAAGGATGATCTCTGCACTAGGAGAACTGAATATGCCCATGCCAAACCAATTTTGTGGCCACATGATTTTCTTTTTGTATAAATGTGACTTCATTACGTTACCAAAATATGGTCTTTATTTTTTGGATCATCTCCTCATGCATATGAGATAATAGCCCTTAGTGTTCCTTGGGGAGCTGAATTGTTGGTGGTCTTTGAATAGACCATATGTATAAGAAAATGCTGTATTTGGTATAGACTTGAATTCAGTCTGCTTAAATACGGCTTGGCATCTCACAGTAGTAATAATGAATCATTTCACATTAAATTATCTCCCTCTATTTTGTGTCCTGAATAAAACCATGGATTCTGTTGGGAAAAAAATATATGACTCTGTATGTAGAAACAATGTTATTGGGTGGAACTAAAACTCACGTAAATAGCTTTAGCTTAACACTTCTATTTTTTTAATCTTTAGTGCTGTTGTGTTAATGTAATTGCCAAAGGAATGCTTTTAAGCAAGAATTTATATGCTGGCTGTATTCCTTGGGTGATGACAAACAGCATCATCTCCATCTGCAGTGCCTGTGAGTTTGTGCTTTTGATAGCAGAGCAGAGGATTCAGGCACTGAGAATTTCCAGGGCATGCAGGGAGGGCTGTGCAGCCTGTGGTGTGGTCTGCGCTTAGTTGGATCTTCCCTTGCACCATGTAAAGGTATCTGCTAGGTCTACAGAACGTCATGTCAGGTGGTCACTTCAAGTTCTTGCTGCAGGAAGAGAATTATTTTCAGTAGTGTATATTGTTGGGGTGAGAGGTGGGGAAACAGTCTGAAACATCTCTATTGTGAATCTTCCTCAGCACTAACTCCTAGCTTGAAACATCGAAGAAACCCTTCCAGCCTTTTCCAATTGAAAAAGAACCAAAGCACTGCAAGGATGAAGAGTAACAAGAGGAAAAAGAAAAGTAAATGCATTCACACTCCTACCAAGAGATAGACATGAGCTGGCACCCACCTAACAGCCACCTCTACATGGTGCAAGGGAAGATCCAAGTAAGCAGGCACAGGCTTGTTTTTTTTTCTTTTTGTTATTACAAAAGCAAGGGAGTTGAGATGACTAATACATCATGAGGGAAGAGGAATACTGGGAAAGAATACTAAATAAAGTACCTGTAGTTAAACTGCCTGTTGAGGTAATATAATTTCAGATATGTGGTGGTAAGCCCAGCACAAAGGAGCACTTTGATAAATGTGATTCTAGGACAGTGGTGCAGGCTGGGGCTCTTCCAGCTCCCTGGAGGCTTCAGGATCAAGCTGTTCCTTCATCTCATGTTTTTAGCTGCATACTCCCAGGAATGAGACCTGGGTTTAGGATGCCTTTGCAATAAGCAGCACTGGGGTTGGGGCTGAGTGACACTTAGCAGCAGCTTTTACAGCCAAGCGTGATTCCTTTCAGGAGGGCATTGCCCATGTCATAGCAAGTGACAGAGCAGAGCTGCTGATGGGGGCACAACCTCCTAATTTCTGATAAATTGTTATCCTCATCAAAGGGCAGGTTGCTCATTTCCAGAACAAGCCAATGTGCCTTGAAGGCTGCTGTGATGCTCTCATACTGCAGAGTCCCTGCTCTATGGAGAAAATTGTTACCTTTTCCAAAACAATTTCCCTGCTGGAAGTAGAGAATGGATGCTAACAGAGGAGAGGTCTATAATACTTGACACAGAGCAGACAGGCAAAACTGCAGTCTCTTGTTCTTCTCATTCTCTCATCTCTCTGTTTGAATAGAATTGATTGGCTAGGACATGCTGTAATTTATGTCTGCAATGAATAATGTTCCAGTTTATCCTCAGGGACAGTTGGGTGAGTAGTGTCACACTGACTTGACATCCTGGTGTTGTAAAATGCAGATGAGGATGGCTGTTTCCAACAGAGAAGACATTCAGTTTGTTTTTATTTCTAGTAAAAGTGGGGCTAATAAGGAAAAGTTTGTGAACCTTTTCCCCATGCTCTCCATATGTAAAAGTATTCAGCTACTTCTGGGATTTGATTTCATTTACAGGTTCACTAGATGGATGTTATTAGCTTCAGTGCTGACTCTCAACCTTTTATCAGCTTACAGAGACTGAGTTTTGCATAAGTCTATGTTTTAACATGTAATTCTAATGAGGTGTGATTGACACTGTTCAAATAAACTCATGCCATTAAGCTGCTGTTCCAAAGGTTTTGCAACTTTTTGCACTTAACTTTAAAAGTAAATAAAATCAGATTCCCTGTGCACTGGCTGTGGATGTGTTTGTTTATTTCCAGATGATAGCCAATTCTAGAATATAATAGAGTGATATGAAACACTGACTATATGATAACAAAAAACATAACAGGACAGGAAAGAGGTATTGCAAGATAGCAAGGAGGCAACAACCACCTTGAACCTTTAAAAAATATTGTTCTTCATTCTGGTCTGTTAGAACTGAAGCTGGTCTTTTTATGCTTGGTGTTTTGACTGCATCAAAGGTAAGAGAGCCTGAGTCACTCTGCAGAATTCAGGCAGGGACAAATGGGAATTGCTTCTGAGTAAACCACCTGCAAGCGAGAAGCTGAAATTGCTCAGCAGTTGGCAGGGGAAGCTGTGTGGGTGCCTTCTTTCTGTCATGGCATACAGGCCACCTCCAGGCATGTCACTGTTGGTTTGCCTCAGTGTCTGTTAATAACTGAATTACTTTTCAGCAGTGGTGTCACATGAAAGTTGCAGGAAATTAGGTTCCTGGTGAGCTTTGGACAAAGCCCTCAGTGAAGACACTATACATATAACATGTACATAATAATAATGTGTACATATGATATCCCTTTATCTCTTTCGGAAGGTTGAAGATCTCTGCCATCTTAAGTCATGACCACCTGTGCGGAGAAAGAGTCATAAAAAATATGTGCGAGAAAATTGTTTTAAAACATTTTTAGGTAGCTTTCTGCAGATCACATGCTTTCCTCTGAGCAATAAGAATGGTAAGATACTTGCAGATCTTGAGTCAAAACATTCCTGATTAAAAGCTAGTGGATTACTTGAACTTTGTTGGAACTGTTTTCAGTAAGCAGAGATGAGCATTTTGTACATGAAAAGTATATCTTAAGTCTCCAGGGTTTTATGATTATTTCATAGAAACACCAGCGCAGAGTTCCTGGTATAGAGGCTTTACTCTGTCTCTCACTTCACTGAGGCAAGACTGGGGAAGAATATTCAGTTCAGGTGATATCTCTTCTGAGCTATCAGTCATTAACAGCCTTTCCTGTGTTTGGGCAGTAGCAGGTGACTGCCTGTGACTGAGCCTGTTGCCCAGAGGAGGAGTAGGTGGAGGCTTCTTTGCCTCGCTTCTAGGAAACAGGGAAAGTAGGAATGACCATGGGCTGCTGCAGTTTGAGAGGGTTCTGTTTCAAAGGCACACCTTTCTGTGGTCATGCTGTGTGAAGCCTGGGCTCTTGGCACCGTGGCTCTGGTCGTCTCCTCTGGGCAGCTTCTCTGAGGGATCACACAGCGCTCCAAGGTGTCCGCACCCCTGGGCTGGGTTTGGCTGGGAGGTCCTGCTTGGTGCTGGTGCTGGATGGGCCCAGCTGCAGGCCATGAAGGGTCTCATGTGTGTGGTGTTTGTCCATTTCTGAGCCCTTCACAGCTCACAGAGTGATGCTGTGTGGGTAATGGGGAGTCTGACACATTACTGAAAGCAATCCATTTCCACAACAGTGAGACTTGTTTTCACATTTCTGAGAGTACCTGGATGCCTGCAGTGTATCAGCCCTGTGTTATTTTCATGTCCTGCTTTCTGCAGTCTCCCAGCTCTTTCATGGGCATTTTTCTGTGTATCAACTAGAATCTCAATGGTGCCTCAAATGTAACTTACCTTTTTTTTAACATTTTCTGTCTCGTAAGCGTTTTGGCTAATACATTTTTTCTTAGAACAGGTATTTATGCTCCACATTCTGATATGCAGTCTCATCTATTTGGAATTTGTTTGATTTATTGTCTTACATTTTAAAGTTCTTCCAGGGTACAGATAGCCCAGCTGGTCTTCAGCTGCCTCTGAGTCCTGCACTGATCACCACTGTTTTGGCAATCAGGGAGGCTATAACAACCTGACACAGCTGGTGTGTGACTACCTAGAAGTCTGTAAGAGCCATCCAGTTTGAGTGTTTGTGAGTCCTAGATGTGGCAGGAATGTTCCTGTCCAGTATAATACCATTACATTATTTTTTCTTCGTATCTAAATGAATTGCCTAGTCTTTCTGTCTGATAGCAAATTCCGTGTTTCATTTACAGTAAACCTTTCAATTCTCTAATATATGCCAGGCTTCAGGATACAATAGATTTTCCTCTTCATTATTTAAAAAGAAGTGTTATCAATAAAAAGAAAATTAAAATGTGTCATGATGATTGGGAGAGAAAATAAATACACTGAAGCTAAGCATTCATCCCAATTAGACCTTGCCACTAAGAAATACTGACAAGGGGGGAATTCACAAAGTTTCAGAAAATGTGAAACTAGGTGGGGGTTTGGGGTTTTTTTGCTTGCTGTTTCAGAAGTTAATTCTCCTTTAGCAGTTCTTTCCCTCTTTTGTTGTTGTTGTTGGTTTTTTTGGGTTTTTTTGTTATTCAGGAGTATAGTAAATTTCTTGTTTTCTGAGTTTATTCCTTGTAATTCCTTTGTCTTGTAATACTTGGTTATATAATCTAATGGCAGTCAGACTGAATTTCCTAGTCATATGACCCACTGGACTTCAACCTCCTGGATTTCACATTCATTGGCTCTAAATATACAATATTTACTGATTCCTAGGGCTGCTTTTGCATAGGTGTTTTGAATGGGTTACTTCAAGCTGCTGACCACTAATCCTGAGGGGAGAAAAAAACTATGCTTTCCTAGTTGCTGCCCTCCATCAGGTGTGAGATCCTTAATATTGTCATAGAATCATAGAATGGTCGGGTTGGGAAGGATCTTAGAGATCATCTAGGTCCACACACCTTGCCCTGGACTGGCATGTCTACCACTAGGGCAGGTTGCTCAAAGTCCCATCCAGCCTGGTCATCTTCCAGGGATCTGGCATCCTCAGCCTCTCAGCATAACCTGTTTCTACTGCCTCACCACCTTTATATTAAAAAATTTCTTTCTAATATCTAACCTAAATCTACACTCATTTAGCTTCAGGCCACTCCCCTTTGTCTTATCACTACAGGCCCTTGTGGCAAGTCCCTCTCCAGCTCTCTTGTAGCTCCCTTCAAGTACTGTAAGGCTGCTCTAGTGTCTCCCTGAAGTCTCTTCTTCAGGCTGAAGCCAAAAAGCCACTGAGTACCTCACAGCCTTCTCCATGTCCTGTGCAGCCAGGTCTCCCCTGTCCTTCCTGAGAGGACCCATGTTTTCGTTAGTCTTTCTTTTATTCCTGATGTTCCTAAATAAGCATTTTTATTACCTTTGAGCAACACCATAGCAATACCCTGACCTAAGGAAGTCACTGGCAATAGACAATGAGAGCAGGTGCAGTTAGTGGCTGTCAGTGTATGTGTTGCAGATGCTGTACCTAATCTCTCATTCTGTTTTCCTGTGAACATATGTAAACAGATACCCTCAATAGTAAGAAAAAAGCCCCACCAAGCATAACTTAATTTTTATATCATCTTTATATTATCTCTTACTGGTACATCCAATATAGCAATTACACAGGCAAATAGGCAGTGCCTACCAGAACCATTATCAGGTACCATTTAACATACTCATTAAAAATAGCTTATTAGAATATTAATGTCTATATTGTTTTGTAAAACATTTGTTACTTAGAGTAGCTGCCAGTTGTCTGCTGCTGACAATTATCAAACAGATTACCAGTTGTCACCTAACATGCAAATAATCTACTGGATTGTTAGTATTTCAAATAAGTTTTTTAGTTTTTCCATTGAACAGAAATGCTAAATTCTAACGAGTTCTAGTTTACAGTAATGAGGGAGCTGACAACAGGATGAGTTTTGCATCAGGCAAGGCTAGGTCTGAGCAAAAGCTTTAATTGGGAGCTGTTTTGATGACCTGGAAGAACTGAATCCTTCTAACTCAGCTTCTTATACCTCAGAATACTGTAAGTGTGTTTTTTCCAAACATTGTCTGGGTAGAGGCTAGCCCTGGCTGAGGGATTGACCCAGCATTGCTTTTTTGAGGGGTAGCTTTGTTATATAGAATAGCTCAGTTTACTGGGTCAAAAATGTGCTTAGTGAGAACCTTCCTTTGCCAAGAAGCTCACATTGTTATTCTACTACAAGGACACTTACAGGTTGCTTATGTATACAACTGTCTAAGTTGTTGGATTTCTAAACACTAGAGAGGGTTTTTTTTTTTCATACATTATGGCTGAGTGCTCCTTTCCCTTTGCACTTTTTCTTTTGTGCTTCAGTCTGACATAATTTTATTAGGAGCCATTTCAATGTACTTGCTTTTACAAGATCAAGCAGCTAACTGCTCCAGAAAGGTGTTTAATTTATTGCTAATTTTGTTATTCAAACATGTAGACAGAGGGAATGGAAGGAGTATATCAGTAGTTTAGGAAAAGAGTTATGGCTTCATTTTGTAGCACAGATGTTTGTATAAGTATTTACATTTTGGGAAGCTTGTGTTAACTTACCTGTTCTGAGGTTTCTCTGGGTCTGCATGCTTTCAGAGAAGAAAAAGCACATTTAATCTTTGTGCACCTTGTTTTCCATGTAAAATCTGTAGCTGAAGCTTAACATTCCCAGAATTTGTATGTCTCAAAATCTAGTATTTCAGTGAACTGGAAGTATGCATGTTGTAAAATCCACACAAAGATGGCAGCAATTACTTCAGTCTCTTGGTGCTGTGGAATGGTCAGCAGCTGTCCTGGAGCATGTTCTGGAGCCACCTGATGCTGTGGCAGCTGCCCTGGGGCCCTGAGGACAAGCAGCAGAGAGTTGGGGGCAGGCAGGGAGTGGGTGCAGCACTTCCCCTGCCATGCTGCAGCTTTCCCTTCCAGCCAGGAGAGCGATGGGTGGGGAAGGAGGGTTACATGGAGATGCTCTATGGGCCTTGCCCCTCGGTCGAGCAGGCTCTCCTCCCGCTGACCCTGTGGCTCCGTTTGCCCCTGGCAGTGCTGCATGGGCAGGTGTACCGCTTCTGCACCTTGGAGGGGACCTGGCTGCTGAAGGAGAACTCGACCCTGCCCTGGAGGAACCTGTCTGAGTGTGAACCCTCTGACCAGGTAAGAGTTATTCCCATTTCCCCCTGCCCCACCTCTTGCTGCTGTTGTTCAGGACAAAGCAGAAGAGAGGAAAAAAATGATGGTTGATGTCCACGCATTTTTGTCCTGTCAAAGTAGTCTTTACTGACTCACCTCAGTGAGCCTAATAGTAAGGGACATCAGGTCTCTCCCCTTCAACAAAGGGAACATGCAAGGTAGATGGGAGCATGTTTAAAGGTATGTGAGAGCCAAGAGAGGTGACTCAGGTCATCCCAGCTGTGGTGCAGTGTAAGGAGCTCAACTGCAGGAGTGACCTAATGTTATTCCTTTGCCTTTTTTCCATTGTCACATCATTATAATAGTGACCATTTGCTCTCTCTCTTGTTAGCAGCTATTATGGTGATTAAGATGAACTGAACTGAAGGATATTTGCTTTTTCACCTTTGGGCGTGGGGCAATCCCTGCCTTTTTTTTTGTTTGGGGTTTTTTTGTCTTTATACCTTCATTTTCTGTGAGCGATGGAATTAGGCTTGTCAGTGTTATTTTCTTGCCCTCGTGCTTTTTACTCTGCAGGGAGCTGAGATGCCTGGCACCAAATGAAGGAGAGCACAGGGATTTTCAGAGGATTTTTGACAGCCATTGGCGTCAGCCAGTGCACTGTGTGCGTTCCCATGACACGTGATACCACTGCTACTGTGAACCTCCAAGGGCGATGCTGTTCCTCACAGAAACTGAGTGCGCTCTCTCTATCCCCGGGTACTGGGAACCAGTGCATTACCTAGTCAAAACAGTTCAAGTTTATGAAAGTCCCAAGAGCTGCAGCATCTATGTCCTCTGTAGGTCCCATTGCTCAGTGCCTTATTCTTCAGAAGGAATAAATGGCTGCAGACTAGGAGGAGATGGGAAAAGAGAGAATTTCTGTTCTCCAAATATGTGACTTTTAACATTCCCTTTGACTTGCAGCCTTATTCCTTGTCCCTTTTGTGTTCTGTGCTGTACCAGCAGATCACATTGTCTTAACACAACGTGTAAGCCTAGTTCTTTGACTTTTCCTTGTTGGCCACTATGATTTCTTCCAGAGCTGTGTTGGGACATGCCAAGGAGTGGGATACCTAATGGTAACACTTGTTCATTTGGCACCTGCCTCCAATTTTTCATGAACTGAGCTGGAGTCTGAAACCCTGTGTACATAGTGTCACTCCCTGAAATGTGAACAGCCATGTTTGTTTTTCCAGCTAATGTATATAGAGCCCCATAGTAACTTTGGTTTATGCATCTGGCATGTGGGAACAAGAAGCTGTTTTTATAAGGTTGTCATGTGTTATACTACAGATGTAACTAAAACAAATTCCTAAGTGTTTGTTAGTGAATCTTTATAAATTTAGGTGTATGATGTCATTTTCATCTGTATCTATGTTTTAAATGGTTAGATTTCAGTAGTTTGCCTAAGCTTTGATACTGAAGACATTTTCCTTTACATAAGACAGCTTTTGTAGCATTCCCTTTAAAGCATTAACCTAGCAAATCTCTGAGGTACAGCCTGTATGTTCACCTTAAGTCCTCCTGGCTGTGCAAAGTACATCTGAATGACTGTACCTGATTTATGAACTACAAGGAATGTATTCCTTTGTACAGCACAGGTCTCAGGAGTCAATTGTAGAGTTAGCAGCTTGAATAAGGGAAATAAAATCCCTGAGTCTATGTAGACAAAGATACATGCTTAGAGATGAAGTGGAACAGTGACTATGCATGTGCCTCATAGGCTGAGTGATAGGACTGTATAACAATTCAGTACTTTTTTCAAGTAATTCTCTTCTCTGTAAGGATTTTGGCCAGAATTTTCAAGCAAGGGTCTTAGTAATCATGTTTTCAGTGAATCTGAAGAGAGCCCTCACTGCCATGGTCTGCACCAGGTCTCTTCCTCTCAAACAGTGCTGAAACACCCAGACAGATTATTTGGGGGCAGAAAAGGGTTTAGCTGTGGGAATGCAAGGCATACTTTGCCTCCAAATCATCAAATAGGATCTGGCTTGTTGTACTTCTAAGTGTAGATGAGGACCCCTCTCATTACCACAGTAAGGAGACTTCCTTGAAGTGCTCAAGTCTGAAAAGATTAAGTCTGCCATTTTTACTGCAGGTCTGGGTTGTGTCTGTGCTTCCTGCCATCTGTTTTAATACTTGCTTGTGTGGTAATTTATGCCTCTCCAACTTTATTATGAAATAATGTCACATTATCTATTTTTCTAGCCAGGCTGCAAAACCCAACTATTTGAGCGAACACCTGGGAGCAGCTGAGGAATTAAGATTAAATTTTTATTTCTTTAGAGCATATGGAAAGTGGAAGACTGATTTGACATGTGCATTTAAACTTGAAAGTAGGAGAATGATTTTTGGTTATCATTAAGAAAGTTAGAAAGTAGCTGGGAGAAAAGAACTGAAGGCCATGAGCTCTTTCTTTCCTCCCCTCCTTTTTTGTCTTTCTTTTCTTCTTTATATGCTCTCAGGATGCACCAGAAGAACAGCTCCTGAATTTGTCCATCATATACACCATTGGATATGCTCTTTCCTTCTCTGCCCTTGTAATAGCAACTGCCATTCTTCTTGGATTCAGGTAACTGGCAAAGCTTTGAAGAGAGTGGGCTAAAGATTTTATGTTTTTCTAGATGACAGTATCAGACTTTGACAGAAATGTTTGTTTATTTTTCCTCTCTCTCCATCACCTCATTATTTCTCTATCTTTTGTTCACTTCTGTCTTCTTCTTAAAGTAATTCCTTCTCAAAATGCAAGTAAAATTGGCAAATTTTTGCAGTTACCCATATGAACACGTGGAACAGGTACTTTCTATCAATTGGAATATTTTGTTAGGCTAGTTTTTATTTTAATGAAATTTACACTGGAAAAGGCAGTAAAAGAGAGAGATGCGAGCATTCCTTTATGGTTTCACCTTGCAGATGAGGCACAAGTCTGAGATGAGCAAGGACATTTAGGAGAAAAATTTTCATCTTGCCTTGCTTGGAGTTGCACAGAGCATAAATCTCAGTCTGGCCTACATCCCAGCCTTCACATGCAGAAGAGAGTCCAATTTGCAACTTGAAAAGTTTGTGAAATAAGTTGTTGTCAGCTGGCCATAGTGACATACTGAGTTCATCCAGGTTTGCACCAACAAATTCAGCAGAGCATATAAAAATTTAGACTCTATTGGTTGCACATGCCAAAGATACACTGTGTGTGTTTGGTTAAAAAAAATAAATAGAAGAAAAAAACCCCAACCAGACCAAAACACAACTTCGGATTCTAGTAGGGATCTTCTTTTTCCCCCCACCCTTGCCTCTGTAAAAACATCTCTGCAAGAGATGTTTTGATTCCAGCCAGACTTTCCTTCAGTTTAGGGGTGCTGACCACAAGAGACTGATACTTAAAAACCACAAAGATGAGATTCTATTCTGTTGTGGGAAGGAAGCCCCTCTGCCATGATTGCTAGAGCCAGGTCCCATCCTCTTATGTGCTGATGAGGCTGCCTCCTAAAAAATTTCAAATGTTCCATGTCTTGGTACTCTCATTTGAAATCAAGCTCTGATCCTTAAGAAACTTTCTTCCCTGACTGAAGAATTATCATTGCCACTTATTGATCATTTGCTTTGGTATCTGCACTACACTTTTAGCAAGGCTAAAACCCTTTCCTTTCTCCCCTTATGTATTTAAAATATCAGTCATGCCTTTTAACTTCTAATTTCCAAAACTAAAATGATGCAAACCTTCTCATATTGTACCATACTTTTTAGCACTGTGTTATCCCTTCTCCTTGCAGTGGAGAAGCAGAGGTGGGCAATATCAAGGAAGTTTTAAAATGACTGCAGAAATCCAGAGACAGGCTCACCCTCTGTGGATGCCATGTGATAGTTATGATTTGTGTGTGTTGTACCTGTGCAACCGTGGGACCTTTCTGAAAAAAACACCAGATGGTCTTGAAGTCTCCAAATGTCTCCCAGGATAACTGTTTTCTCCTCATTTCACCTATCAATGACACTTCTTGAGTAGTCTTAGCAGCCCAAACGTAAAGGTCACGGACCACAACCATATACTTTTTGAAGGAAGAAAGGAAGAATGTTTTCTGGCAGGGAACAAAGAGCAAGTTTGTCACCAAGGACTCGTAGGAGAGGGAGAATTTTGATGCCCTGACTTCTGTGAGGTGATGCTTTAGCATTTTTTCCTTCAACTGTGAAGCAGGGACTGAAGAAGTATACACAAGTGTGTGCTTCTCATTTTGAAAGGGAGGTTCCAGGCACATCAGAGGTACCAAGAGTCTTGTTAAAACTGTGCTATCAATCCATTTTGTGCTCTCCTGTCTCAGTTGTTTACCAGGAGACAACTTGGTCCTGGATCTGATGAAGTACAAGACCTGCTCCTATGTGACTTGCAGTTTCTGCATTCTGACTGGATTCTCTGTTTGTCTCCCTGGAGCTGCTCAGCCTCAACAGATGGGGATCAAAATCTAATTCAATGACATGCAAATACTAATGGGCCTTTTTAAGTTCTTAGACTGCAGAAGAACCTTTATATTTGTCTTTAAACATGATGCAGCAGTGGAAACGGTATCTCTCTAGAGTCCTATTTTGCATCCTCCAAAAGAAATGGAAGGAAAATCTGTAGTTTCAGTGGTGGAAGCTGAATTAGGCCCATAACTTCACGACTAAAACAATTTGAATAACTTGCATTGCCTGTAGCAAAAATACTCAGTAACTACTTGCAACCTATTTTCTTTAATTGCCTAATTTACATAACTTTTTCAATCAGATTGAAATGTGTAGCAGCTCTAAAGGGTAGCAACAAATGAATTTTGAGTTTAAGGAAAATAAATAATAGGTAAGCTTTGAAATAAATTGTGACTTAAAAGTGATATAAAAAATTCTATCTGACCTATGAAAAACAAGTTTTTCTTCAGTACAAACCTCTAACTTTCAGACAAGTCAATTTTTCTATCAAAATTTATAGAGCTGTAAAAACCAGACATTTAAAGTATAAGTTCACTGAAAGTTTTGCCGGGGTGATTGCTGATTACCATATGTTATGTCTGTCTTACAGCATCTTAAAAATCATACCCAGTGTAACTTTCTTTGAGGTAAAGTGTGTACCCTTGCAGAGCTGGGAGAAAAATGTTTGTGAATAAGACTGGTAAAATATTGGCAGTACTCTCCAATTGGATGCCAGTTACATGACTGTAGGTTCTTTTTCTATCCCTTAACCTGGCTTTTTTTTTTTTTTTTTTTTTTTTTTTTAACCAAAAGGCAACACTTGNTTTTTTTTTTTTGACAAGTAGCAATTTTATTGTCTTTGCAGCTGGCTGCTGAAATTCAAGAGGATTTTTTTCTTTGTTTTTTTGTTTTCAATTCTGAATGCAGAGGTGAAAAATCTGTTCCTTTTACTTCTACAGAAAGTATTTACAATTCTCCGAGGAGGCAATTTGAATACATATTTTTCTCTTGTTGTCAAAGGGTGATTTGCAGGTGGATGTTTTTTCATTGTGGGTTTGAGCACAGCCAGAAGCTGCACTGCACACCAGTCCTGAGCTTTGCCAAGGTAAACTTGTGCAGTGACATTGGGGTCAATTCAAAGCAATTAGCTTCAGCATTATGTGGAACTTGACTTTTTTAGTCCTTTCAGATAAGTTTTCTGAAAATGACTTTATTTTTACACTTTTTAAGCTTTTGAAATATTTTTTTTTCTTAACACACCTATCTTCTTCCTTTCCCCAAACATTGGCTCTAAGGGCTGAAGTTTTGAATATGTTTTCCTTGATAGTGTTTTCTTCCCAAAGACCGTTTGAAATCCCTACAGCTGTTCTCAGGTTATGGGATTTCCTCTGGTGCCTCCTGATTTCTTACAGGGCTCGTTGTTCCCTTTCTCAGTCCTGTGTGTGATGTTGCATCTTTTATTTAGGTAGTGGATCATGACAAGATTTTTATTTTTACAGACATCTACACTGCACAAGGAATTACATTCACCTGAACCTCTTCACCTCTTTTATCCTGCGGGCTATATCTGTTTTCATTAAAGACTCGGTGGTGAAGTGGATGTACAGCACAGCCACACAGGAGTACCAATGGGAAGGACTTATAGCCTTCCAGGTAAGGGCAGACACTGTGGTAGTCCTCAGGGTATTGGAGTCATCACTGTGGTGTGTCTGCATGACAGCAGATAATTTAATTCTTTAGCTGATGATATGGCATGTTTCTCTACCTGTGGGAAGTTTGTCCCCACTAGACAGAGGAACAAGAAGCTGATCTTTTTGCATACATATATATATATACACCAATGCCCATATCTTCTTGCTATGCTGCAGTTTCATTTCTTTCTAGCAGTGATAAGAGGGCATTTATTTTCCTAAGCCAGCACTTCTTGTGATAGAACTGTCCATCTGGTCTAATGACCAGCTAAGTTGTTTGTTCTTGGTCGTCTCTATATAATCTCTTGATGACAGGGGAAAAAAGGAAGCATCTGATTAAAATGCAAATTTGAACAGCTAATTAAATACTTATAATTGATGAGAGAGGATATACAACTCTTTTGTAAATACGATGAAAGTGTCTGCTTCCCCATTTGGACTTGGAACACAAAATGTACTTGAATCCTCAAAGAGAGGTAGCTTTATTATCTGTACAGCTCTTTTGACTCTAAAACATGGCTACGGCATTTGCTGCTGCAGTACAGGGTTGGAGCGGTGAAGGGAAACTTTCCTGATGCATCCTTAGTGCCCATCCTTTTCTGACAGTGCCTAAGGCAGAAGTGCTAAAATGACTTAGTGAATCTCATATGATGGTTGATCTTTTTGCCCATCTGCAATTTATAAGTTGCCAGAAAATAACATTGTAAAACACATCTTAAATGGTTTGGAAATGTTCATATTGGATTGTCAGTCATTTCCTCTTTCCAAAAACGTAGACTTTATGACTTTACACACGGTTTACCCAATAGTGGTTTCATCAGTTCTGATGGATATATTAATTAGGTAATCAGGTTTCATACTTATCTAAAGCCCTACTGATCATCTCTGTAATTCACCAACTATGAGAGAATTTGCACTTCAATGGGGTGCACTGGGCAACATTGCTATTATATGAAAATACCCTTTGCTTTGGCAAATAGTCAACCTTATGGCATCCACTCTTTGCTTTTTAATAGAGAAATTCTCAACTGCAGAAGAGTATCCAGAAAAGATTCACTGACTGTGGTTGATACAGTACCTTTCACTTGTTCTTTTCATCTTTATTCGTGCTTTTCAAAATAAAATCCATTGCTTATTGAAGGGAAAATACAGAACGTGTACTGTTTTTTAAGAGTAATGTTGTTGAAAGCATCTGTCTGCTGTGCATAGCACCTATTGCTAGCTTCTGTCCCTTCAGCAATAAAATATGTGATTAGTTTAGCAAGCTTTTATGTTGAGGAGCAAGAGTATGAAAGAGAACCAGTCTTTTGAGTTGGTATCCTTTTATTCTCAGTCCCTGTTGCGTTTCTTTGGGTTGTGCTTTCTTCTGTCACAGGAATCACTCAGCTGCCGTTTGGTCTTCGTGATGATGCAGTATTGCGTGGCTGCAAACTACTACTGGCTGCTGGTGGAAGGCATGTACCTGTACACACTGCTGGTACTTTCAGTCTTCTCTGAGCAGAGGATTTTCCGCCTTTATCTCTGCATTGGCTGGGGTGAGTTGGATTTTCCATTCCTCCATCTGTAGCTGCACTGGCAGAGGGTATAACAGGAAAAATTGTGGCTCTGTCCTAGTGCTGCCCAGCTCAAGTCCTGCACTCTGCATTCCCTTTTTGTTCCCAATCCCTTACCTTGTTTGAGCTGGAGGGTGTGGTCACAGCTCCTGGATGCTCACGGCACAGAGGCTGTGGCAGGCACATGGCACCTTTCCTGCAGGGCATGAGCTTCCCAGAACAAGTGATGTGTGGGTGGTTTCAGCTTGGTGTGGACTTTTCTGGACTGTCCTGCTTCATCTCCTGAAAGTTTCCCGTTGCATTTAGAGGCATGTTAACTACTTGTGGTGCAAAATAGCAATGATGCTTTGCACCTAGGCGAGGACAAGGGCAGAGCAATGGTAGCAGCATGAGGAGGGGTGGTTCAAAGGGGCTGATGAACAAGGATCTGCTAAGTGGGCAGAGCAGGTCAAATAGGGATTGTCTGGGAAAAAAGGGTCAGGGTGTATGTGCCATGGGCATGTGTGTGCTTGAAATCAAGGACTGCAGTGCCTTGAAATCTGTTGGTTGAGCAAGGGTCACCTTCCGTAGAAATGCTAAAGCCTTGATTCTTTCACTGTACAGTTCACCTGAAAATACATTCCAGTTTGGGATTACTCCTATTTTTGGAGTGATCTTTCATGTACTTTTATTGCATTCTCTCCCCTCCCCTTTTGGTGGAATCAGGCCACTTTTGGAAAGATGAAAGTAAATCCAAGTAAATACTACAAGTGCTTTCACAGATGCTAGTTTGAACATATACATTTCTCTGACTCTCCTCCTCTCTCTATGGATTTCGATTGTGAATATTTTAGCAAATAAGTTCACTGGAAAAATGCATATGAATGACTTAGTGTGAATTACCCAATTCTACTGAAACGTGACCTATAAGGGGAAAAGGTTTTCTGGCATATTGATAGGAATAAATAAATAAATGCAAATAACAGCAGTTTCCTGCTGAGAGTTTTATTTAAAGTTCTCTATCTTCTATATTCTTTTGGGTCAGGCATGCAGCAAAAGTAGCACCATTTTGTATAACATTTGAACTATATGTTTTAATTAGACCCTCAATTTAATTTAGAAAAAGGGGAGGGGGAGCTATCCTGAAGCACTGACTGAGGTCATGAAAGGAAATGGAAAAGAAATTGGAACAAAATTATATCTAGTCAAATCCTGAGGGAATAGTGTTGGTTTATAAGAAAGGGTTAGGCTGCTTTTGGTCTGAATCACTTCTGTTTAGAGCTTGTCTCCTGCAAAAGTAGAAGGCAGAAACAGATGATGTTATTTTAGTTTTGTTCTTCCTTTACAAAGGTGATTTTGCTATTGTATATTGAATTTCTGCATGAGTTTGTGGAAGTGACCAGCAATGCAAGAACTTGGTACTAGATCTATGGGTTTCATCCAAGCGTCCTAGAAAAGCTCTGTCCGTGCCATTCAGTCATTATCTGTACAGTTTCTTGCTCTTCCATATGTGCCTGCATATGCAAACCTTGCCAATCATTCTCCACCTTCAAATGCAGAAGCATCTGCTATTTCAGTGCTCCCAGATTAGTTATGCCAGATAACAGTTTCATCTCTTAAGTGGTGGAAAGAAATGAAGATTTTCCCTTTATCTCTGCTTCTTTACTGGTGATTCCATTTTTTTGGTGCTCAAGTCCCTCGCTAGGCGACTTTCTGCTAAATGCAATGCTCAGAAGATTTTTATTTAATTTAATTTCTGAGCTGCTTAGTAGCCTCAGTGTAATGCTGAAGCTTCAGAGAGAGGCAGTAGGCTCCTGTTTGAACTGAGAGTGTCCTGCTCTTTGAAGTAGTTAATCAACTGTAAAAAATAAAGCTGGAACAAAAAATAAATATTTATTTTATTGCCAGAGCTGATTTGATACTCTGACCCTTTGTTCCATTAATGAATTGTCTTACAGGATAATTTTTTAACTTGTTCATTTGTCATAATTTGATGAATATTTATGTGTAAAAGTTTCATATTTGTATTGCTCAAAAACATAGTCACTTCATGTCGTTATTTCTTACAATTATAACTGAAGATTGTGATCACTCTCAGACATGCCAGAGTTTGCTCTCCTGGAGCCCAGGGTACTGAGCTTGATGTGCACTCTCCTCACTGCCCTAAGGATCTTGAATTCCACAATTTCAGGGTCACTGCAGCCAAGGCTGACCTTGAGCTTCACGTTCCTCACCAGCTCCCCCTTGTTGGTGCGAGCAAGGTCCAGCATGGCACCTCTCCTCATTGGCTCCTGTGTCACTTGGAGAAGGAATTGGTCATCAGTGTTATCCAGGCAACTCCTGGATTGCTTAGGCCCTGCGGTGCTGTCCCTCCAGCAGATATCTGAGTGGTTGAAGTCCCCCAGGAGGACCAGGGTTTGTGGCTGCAAGGATGCTCCTGTCTGAATACAGAAGGGTTTCCTGGTCAGGTAGCCTACAGCAGACTGCCCTATAATGTCACTTGTCCCTGTCCTCCCTTTAGCCTGACCCCCTCAGTCAGCTCCTCATCCGTCTCCAGGCGGAACCTCATGCACTCCAGCTCCCACTGATGTGGTGACACTCCCTGCTGCGCTCCCCTGCCTGGCCTTCCTGGAGAGCTGTGGCATTCTGTTCCAACACTCCAGTGAGGAGCCATCCCACCATGTCTCTGTGATGCCAGTGAGATCATAGCCCTGCAGGTGCTGGCATTGGCATCCAGCTGGTAGGAGTGGGATGGATTAAGGATCCCCTTCCCCACTAACTTCAGTTTAAAGCCCTCTTCCCAGGCTTGGCAAGCCTATGACTAAAAATTCTTTTTTACCTCTTCTGTCAGATTCAGCCCGCAGTAGACCAGTTGTTCCAAGGTATTCCGAATATATTTTTGCTATATGATAATATCAGGTCAGGTCTAAAGTCCGTTATTAGACAGTAATCAATTTATTATCAGTTCAAATGGTCAATTATTCTTCGCTGTTTATAAAGGGAAAAGTCTGTTTATCTTGTGTTATTGTACTTTACAAAACCTAGGAAAGTTATAAAATCTTGATATACCTTTGAAAACAAATGTAGCTTCATAAATTGGGAGGCATTTATACTGTCATCATGTATATTGATAGGATTCTCTAAACCTACCCTATTGCTTGTGAGGTAACTGTATTCCTAATGGCCACTTCCTTGCTGAGATACCATGCCATACTAGGCTTCAAGATGGCAGTGTTACATTTTTCCTATTTCATTTAATGTGGAATACATTTAGCTTGTCTTCTATTTCTTTGTCAAAGCAGGTTCTCATGCATTTGTGTCCAACTTCAACATATCTTACTGCAAAAGCAATTGTATAGTCTGTTTTCAAAGGTGACGGAGAAAAAAAAGGCAGAAACCCCAACATTTTTAATAGGCTAATGGAAGAGCAGGTAGGTGAGAGGTTTCCTTCACTCTGGGGATCAGCACGACAGCAGCTACAACAGCTGTTGATTCACATAGTCATTTGCACTTGCAGAAAAGAAAATCTGTTGCTATACACTGCTGGTACCTGGTGCTTCCTTGAGAAATCCTTGCCTGTGGATATCACTTTCTAGAGAGGAGAAAAAACATTTATAAGAAAGGGGTGAAAAAACCCAAACTCACTACAGAGATCAAGATCATTACTTTTTTTGTTTTGTTTGTTTCTTGGTATGTGCAGACTGGTCTGAATCAGTGTCCAGGACACCAACCCAGTGTTCATCATGTCTGAGCCCAAGGGAGGAGTTCCTGAACCTGACACTGACTTTCAGCTATCAGTGTTGTACTGAGTAGTCTCTGGAGAAGAACAGTTTATATTACAAAGCTGCTGTATCAGCAGATTTTTTGTGCAAGAGGGACTTGTTCACATTTAGGAGTAGGGAGGAGGGAAGAATGGGGAAACAACAGAAACATCCCACAGTGACTCTAAGCGACATCCACGCAGGAGACCATTTTCAGCACTAAAGGCTAAGAAGAAAATGTTAATAAACAGCTAAATATTCTCTGAGCCACTGTGGTAATTTTACACCCAGTTGCACTTGCAGCAGGAAAATCACCATAAAAAATAAATAATCTGCTTCCTTCCAATCCTTGCCAATCCAAACTTGCTGTAAGGAAGAATACTTTGAGGGATGAAGCTATTAAAAGCAGAAAGCCTGGCTAGGGCATCAAAATCTACATCCTGATTGCAAGGAAGATCTGACTGGAATAGAGCCAGTAAGAAACCTTCCTTCAGAAGCCCAGTATGACCTCAGTGTAGCAGCAGGATACATTCATTGCACTGACCACTTCTTTTCTGTTTTCAAATGAAAACTCTGCTTCATACAAGGCTTTGTATCCAGACTGATCTTGGTAAGAAATGTCAGGAGTTCCTCTTAATCCTCTTCATTCTTTGTCTTCTAGATTAAACTCCTGTTTTTCCCTTCTTAGGAAGGAAAAAAAAAGTTTCATCTTTTCTTCTCACATCTTCAGTGCTTTTACTCCTTTTACATCTAGTCATGTTTATTTATATTTTCTTCCAGTTTCTCATGGCATCATTCTTGCATTCCTTCATCAATCAGTTGATCAAGTCTGAGCATCTTGGATGCTTTCTGAGAGAAAGAGGAATGGA
This sequence comes from Chaetops frenatus, assembly GCA_013400775.1. NCBI lineage: Eukaryota > Metazoa > Chordata > Aves > Passeriformes > Picathartidae > Chaetops > Chaetops frenatus. Next base: position 107,518 of record VZTR01005688.1, on the reverse strand, counting down.
ATTGTTCTGACAGCAGTTGTGCCTTCTGGTTTGTCTGGCTGATTGTCTTGGGGGTTGAACTTAGCCCACGTGGAAACGAGGGATGCCAGGTTGTGGCTAAAATACTGAAAACAGTCCTAAAATGCTGTATTCAGAATATGTCCATCTTTAAGGGTTTCAGCAGGCTGTCAGTGCTCTGGTCCTACAGAGACAAATCTGCTTCAGGAAGAATCGCTAATCAGCATGTGAGGATGAGGGGACCCTCTCTTGCTCCTCCTATGTCTTTCCTGAAACTTCCTCCTCGTAAAGTGAGGTACAATGCAAAGCTACAAGTAGGGTGTGTCTGTAAGAATGGAAACTCTTGCTTGCCACGTGGAGGTAAGGGAAAGAAGATGTCATGGAATAGCACCACCTGGTGACACCTCTCTTCCTAATGGGGACTTTCCATTGAGTTCCAGATTAAACCTGAGGTTTTCTGTTCTGTTACCAAAGGATCTCAGACCTGTTAAATGAAGAGACTGATTTTTACATGCTGCTATCAGGAGATGGTTAACTTCCATTAGTAGCTGCAGGAATTTCTTGCCCCTTTCATTAGGGATAGTGGACCATTCTGAAAATGTCAACCTGTGCAGATTTTCTCAACATTTTGCCCTCTTACCTACCCCATCCTTTTGTCATTCCGAAAAATGACTGGCTTTCCAACTTTTTTTTTTTCTTACTATGCAGACATCTGGCCAGGTGTAGAATATATAAGGTAGAGTGAAACTGAGTAGATTGTGCTGCTTATTTATGCAAAGGGGTGTTAAGATGTTGATTTGGCAGTTCCATTACTTTCTCATCATCCATAGTATATATTATTATTCCAGCCTATAATTCAGATGCCCAGTCATTTGAAGTTGAACTTTATTAGCTGAGCTGTCAGCAGGCATATTTCCTGGTACACTTGACAGATTTCATAATCACCATGTAGTGTTCAAAGATTTTGGGTCAGCTATCAGCCTGCAAGAATTAACATTGCAGAGTTTATCATTATCAGGCTGTTACAGTTTCTGGCATCTTCAGCAGTGATGCAGTACAGAAGAAAAAGTAGACATTACAATTTCCAGAATTAATTCAGAGACTTTTCTCTGGTCAGTTAATCTCAGAAAAGATCTGTCTCAGAGTTTACTGTATGACAAAAATGCAAAACCAGAAAGACTTCAGCCTACACCTTAAATAAATGCCTCCTATACATGAGTGCATTTTTTTTTTCTCGGATCTCTGATATACTTTGAATAGCAGCAGCAGGAGAAAGAAGTGTGAGACTGAAACTCCAATGCATCAGAAGTGTTATGTTGGAAGCCCAGGAGTAGAATACACCACTGATTTTGTTAAGGAAGCATAGTTGTTGGTGGTGTTTATTCAATGAATTGTATTCAGTTTGCATCCCACTGCCTGCTCAAACCAGACAGAATTCTCTTGACTGAGTTAAGTAACCAGAATAATGTTTTTTGCCAGTTAATGCAGGCTAATTAGTTATCAAGATTGTTAATTATTCTTCGGAGCATCTCAGTGATCCTTGCAAACTGCAGCTATTGTAGTGATGCTTCAGATTTGCTCTTTTGCTCTGATGGAATGACTTCTAAGGGCTTGAAGTGAATTAGGGAAGGTTCTTGGGGCAGTCTCCTCTTTAGATCTTCACTAAGGCTTTGGAAAACTGCATGTATTCCCGTCTGCTGAGACTGTGTCCCAGACAGTTTCCAAAGCAACTCATTTCTCAGGACAAGGCTTTGTGAATTAAGTAGATATCAAGTGGTACCCATGCAGTAAGGTTTGAACATCAGAGCAAATTCATGTGTGTATTGCACTGTTGAGTCTTGGTGTCCTAGACTAAAATGTGGATTTCCAGCATGGAAAATAGTGTGACTGATGGTGCTGCAATACCAAGACACCAGTGGTGTGCATCACTTGTGGGAGTGGGCAGAGAATGTTTAACATGTTGCTTTATATTTGCTGCCTATTAATTTGTATAATATTTGCATAGCTGATGCAATTCTATTATATCAGCCTCCCTCTAGTTAGGCTCTTTTGAAATACAGTATTAATAATAGGTTCTCAATTCAAATGTCAAGTGATTTGATTAAACATGCAGAGATTTCTGATGTATCCAGAAGACGGAGCTACCCACAAATCATTAATGTTATCACTTGATCTATCAAATTATATATCCACTGACATACAGCCTTTGTGCTCTCAGTCTTTGTATCTTGTCCTGTAAGTTTCATATTAAGATGTCTTAATGCTCAGCAAAGTCAAGAAAGGAATAATTCAAACTATAATTTGTTTCTGTGAATCAAAGTCTCATTTGGTTTGGAAATGATGTGCAGTGAGCCTGTTCTTAATTTCTTTATACCACTATCAAGGCAGTGTAGAGTTTTTGGTAACTTTGCTCCCAAAATACTATGTATTCTCAGTATCAAGTACATCCATGGAACATGGTACCTATTTGCCCAAATAATCTCCACTCAATTAATTATCTTCGCTATTATTCTAATTATTGGTATTTTTTCTTTGCTGCTCTTTTTTTTTTTTTTTTAATTAACTGATTAAGGAGAATATTGTTATTCTGTGTCTATAGTATTTAGCTGTTCTGATAGCAGAGAAATTCTACAGTGCAATAAAAGAGAAGGGTTTTTTACTGATAATACCCAATAAAGACACTGCTTGAGATATTCAGACTGCGGGAGATCACCAATTTTCCTGTGGCTTCTGTTGCCATGATCTGTCTGTTTGCCCTGTGCAGAATTTAAAGCTGCACCCTGATGTTCTTATGGTCCCTTACTTTGCTGGTTCTTAAGAGTAAAGTAATAAAGTACACTAAATGTTGCTCTTTCTATAGAATGCACATGCAGCATCAGATACTGTCCAAGGAAGAATTTGACGATCTTGATCTATCCTTAGGCAGAAATTCCTTATCCTGCCTTTTGAGTCACAACCTGCTTTCCTTCCTTGTGTGCTTTTTTTGATGTTCTCTGTACTGAGTATTGGTTGGTAGATGCACTTCAAAATTATTTCTAATGATCTAGGCTCTTCATAAATGAAAGAAATTAATCAGAGAGCCTTTGACACTGTAAAACAGGTATTGAGTGCCAGCTTACCTGGCTGGTCTCTCTGCCCTTTACACCCCAGATGAGCTGATCAGCCGTAGCCCATGTGCTGTCAGGTGAGGGGGGGGCCAAGCCTCTCCTCACTGCCGGCTTCCTCTGCTGTCTTTGTGCAGCCACTCAAGTCCACGCCAGTAGCACAGCCAGAACCGTGGGCAAGGGCACCTCCTGGGTGTGCCCACACTCCCTCTGCCACAGGGGGCACATGGGGCTGAGTTTGCTCCAGCCTCAACACCAATAGACAGCCTGAGCTTGGTGCTGCTCGAATACAGTGTAGGTGACTCACAAGCAGAAATTTGGACACAAAGGTTTTGGTCAGAGCACACTGTGCAGCTCTCTAGCATGAGTACAGAGGCTGGTAGAGCTTCCAAAAATTTAGTTCCCTTGGCCTGTCTGTGAAAAAATCCGCAGAAGAAGTGATAAATGCCTGTTATGGGGCACTTGTGCTGTTCATTTTTCATGTCTGTTGAGAACTGGGTGGGAGCCCACTGTTCGTGGCAATCTATGTTGGATAGGAGCTGCAGACCTGATGCTAGTTAATTGTGTTGCTCATCATTATGAGGGGGGCAGAGGGAGTTGTCCTCCTCGCTGCTTTTCCCAGTCTCAATGTCAATGTCAGCCTTGTCTCCTCTCTTTTCAGGTGTGCCAATGCTGTTTGTTATCCTCTGGGGAACTGTCAAGTACCTTTATGAAGATGAGGGGTTGGTTTAGTTCTGATTTTTATAGCTATCTCATTTGTGCTGTATGTGTGCACCAGCAGGTCATTGTTTGCTTTCTGTTCAGTGTGGTTTGCTTTGGCAGTGTGCTGAAACCTCACATAATTGCTTCTGTTTTGTCTGAAGGTCTTGCATAACATTTCAGAAAGGAGCATATGTTTTTTTCTGATCAGATTTTTCTGCATGTCTGAATGAATCTATTCTTTTGCAGGTCAAGGAAAGGTATGTTTTGTTTCTCTTTACTTACAGTATCAACAGTAGAAGTCATCCTACACAAGCAAAACCACTCCTGATACTGTGCCTTTGGCAGTAGCCTTTACAGTTGTTTCAGAGGAAGACAGCAACCTCCCACAGGATTCTGCCTGCAATTTGTAGTGATCAGCCTATGCCTAGAAGCAGAGATGCGATTGCCTCTTCTAGTTTAAGCTCCCATTATTTAGATTTTCTTAAAATAAAGGCACATTCTCTGTCTGCTTACATTAGTCTTGCTGAAGTCAACTATGTCACACACAAGACTGCTGCAAAACACAAAATACTTTTTGTCCATTTTTACCATGGTGGCTGTTCTGAAAAAAATTACCTCTGTATATGCTTTATGTACCAAATAGCATTGTAGTTTGTTGGTTTTGTTTTGTTTTTTAAGGGAGGCTAGTGGCTGCCTAGAAATATTTGGGTAGCTTTCTTTGTGATAAAAGAAATAAATCTATGTTCTTTCATTTTTATTTTAAGTTTATTATTTAATGGGTTTTCCTCTTACTTAGTTTCCAAACTACCCAGCCAACACTTTTGTAGAGGATCCTTTTCTTTTTTGCTTTTTTCTCTCCCTCCCAGACACAATTATTGCTTCAGAGATGCTGCAATGTGAAAATTCAGTTTAGTCAGAGCTACCCCAGAATTGTTTTCTGGTGTTCCTGAGTATTAAGAACCAGCTCTTTTTTTTTTTTTTTTTTTTTTTTTTTTTTTTTTTTTTTTTTTTTTTTTTTGTGTTCCTTATAGTACTGAACCGGTTCAGTCCAAGCTGCCTTTTCTGGCTTAAGCAATGCTAGGATTTCTTGACTTTCCTTTTCAAGGTTGACATGAGGATACTCTGTAGCAAGATTGTGGCTGTACTGATGTACTGCAAGTTTTGTTGAAATTACCATAACAGGTGTAGAGAACATGCAGCCTCTGAACAGGCGATGTTCCATGGGCCTATCTTCCCATTAATGTAGAAGATGTATTCAAAGTGCTCATGCTGAGCCTCTCACATTATGCAGTGCTCAGAGCTGATTTATATTTTCTATTAAGGAAAACTGTCACTCACTGCCTTCAGCAGACCTTAAAAGGGGCAATTTTGCACATTATTGAATTTTCTAAATCTTGTCTAAATATTTGTAAAATACAGCAATAAATAACCACGTGCAGCAGCTGCTCTGAAAGGCAAGATTTCTGTGCCTTGGGCAGGCATTTGCTGGAGCAGCCAGGGGTATCTTTCATGCTGTTTGCCGTAGCTCTGTCACCATGCAGCAGGCTATAAATTTCATTTGTGATTTAACTACTTCCCTGGCTATGAAGAATAACTGGAAATAAATGTGGTCAGGGCTGGGAATTCGAGGCAGTCCTGTGAACGTTGCCATTTGAATAAAGAACTGAAGCCTGCAAGACTTGGTTACACACCGGCTTCTTCTTTCCTTACACGTGCAAGTATAAACTCCTTCAGAATGCAATTACTGTTTTAAAAAGTGAGCTATGCAAAAATATTTTATCTACATTACAAATACAATTAAAGGCAAGCTGTTGTTCTGAGTTATTAGACTGTGCCTAAAAAGCTGATACTTACACGTTTCTGCTTCTGTCTGAAATTAGGTATAGGAGCAAAACAGTCAGCCTTCAATCCTTTTTTTTCCATTCACCTGTAGCAATCCAAGGTGAAAATTCAGTGTTTTCACTTTTAGAAGGAAAATACTGGATTGATAAGCAAAGGCAGAAGCATCCCACTAGCATTTTTTTCACTGGACAAATTCTCCATTCATGGCTCTGAGGCTATTAGTTGCCAAGCATCTTCTGAGTGGTGCTGAGCAAACTGTAGGGATAGATCCCAAGCACAATGGATATTGCTGTATTTATCAGTGTGGCAATCACAGAAAGCACAGATGGGCAAGAAATCATGTAGAGATCTACCAGTGTTATTTTCTGGATGCTTCAATAGCCATGACACCTTAATTGACCTGTAATGGTTTTTTTATTGCACATATTTGTATAAATTTAAAGGTAGCAAAAATTGATGTGTGCCACAGGAAGCAAATTAACACAGAAACGTAGCAGAGTTAATGTAAAGAATTGTTTCTCGGCCTCTGTTATTATGAAGAAACTTTTTAATTGCCTCTGCATCTACTGCAGCTGGTGAGAAAATTTGAACTCCACTTCCAGTTATGCCTATTATCCCATCAGTCTTCAGGTGTTCAAATAAAATTAATTTCAAAGGCTCCATTAAGCTGGCTCCCAGTCACATGTACCAATTAAGAAGTTCCGTAACTCAGGTTCTGGCTCAGGTACACTGACTGCACACAATCTGCACACCTCTTTTCTCCAGTACCTAAAATGCAATTGAATTGGAGGCTGTAGAGCTGCTGGTGGCAATAATAAGCTTTTTGTACGCGTTAGCGGATATTGAAAGAAAAATGAAATGCTGAGCCCTTCCTGTACTTGGAGTCCCTGCAGGGGAATGTGGAATTGCCACGGCCAAGCTGCTGCGCTTTCCTCTCTAGGAAGTGTGCACGTGTGGGTGTGTGCTTGTAGCACGGATCCCTCCCAGGTGCTGCACGGTTTGCTCTTTTCTCTTAGACTGTCCCACTAGAAGGCTGGGGAGAGTTTTGCCAGCATTACCCAAGCTTAACTTTGATAGATCTGTGAAGGAGCCTCAGGGAAAATTGTGCATGTGTATGTTTTGGCAGAATGGATTCGGAGATGAAGAGAAACCTTTTTTGGGAAGGAACCTATGTTTTATATAGTGCTGTTTCCTAGTTTGTTTCACAGCCTGGGTAGCTCAGAAACCTGCTGGCTTTACTGGTGACTGTTGCTTTTGAGTAATGCTGAGCAGGAGGCTAACAAAGTTATTTCATAGAAATATTAAGAATGCTGTCACTGCAGCAGCAAGCAAAGTGGCATGTGAGGATCTGTGCCATCCATGCACAGACATGGCCCATCAGAGAGTGTTGGTGGCTGGCTATGGCCAGAGGGGGACCAAAAAGAACTACATGTACAAACCCTCAGTGTAAGGTTCACTTCAAAGCAGTGATCCTCAACTGTGGCTGCCACGACTTTTCTTGACATTTTTCTCCCATATTGCTCAAGGAGACAGGAATTAAAAAAGCTAAAATGAGACTCACATGGAAAATGAAGTATTATATTGCTGTAGCATGCTGCTTATTTGGCAGAGGGCTCAGGTCAGCAAAAGTTAGGAACTGTTGCTCCCATTTTTGATTTTAGTTCTTTATAATTTTTAAAACTCCCTGTGGGCCTGAAGCCTTGTGCATATGCACTGAAGGAACTGGAGTTCGCAGCTGCAGTTGCTTTCCTCTGGTTGAAATTAGTACCTCCTTTTTGAAAATAAGGGCAGATAAAATAGATGAGTGACCTCAATGTTGGTATGAGAATAATGATGGTAAGTAATGGGATAAAGAACTAACAAGCAATTAAATAAGATGATCTGACATTGGAGACTAAATAATAATAAAAAATAGTACAGGACGAGGAGGCTAGGAACAGCAGCGGAAAGATCAGACTCAAACAGATTGCCCCCCTTCTCCTTTCAGCCAAATGACAAATTTGACCCTGGTTTTAATGGAGTAAATCCTCACAATTAATGGATGATAATTCATAGTAAATTGTAGAGGAGAGCTAGCCATTAGTGAGCAAGAAAGGCCAGTGAGTAGTATCCAGTTGGATTATGATAGCTGCAATAGTACGAAGCATTCAGTGTTTCTCAGAAGCAGCTGCATCTGTTTCCATGTCAGCATGATGTGCTTTCCTCATATCTAGTCCTTAGTATTGTTTTCCATCTGCATTGCTGGAACAGAATGAAAAGCGAGAGATTTTAGTGATGTACTGAAACTTTTCTTTCATTTCCTTTTTGTCCTCTTACTAGTTGCTGGACCAGAAACTATAACATGAATTACTGGCTGATCATCAGACTGCCCATTCTCATCGCCATCGGGGTGAGTCTGAGGCACGTGCTGTGAGACGGCAGATTTCACTGAGAACAGCACAATATGGTACAAAGATGCACATGTGGCCATCGTGCGTGTCCAATGGCTAATAACCTTCGAGGCTATTGACATTTTCATTCTGAAATGTGATTTTGTGAAGCCAGGTTGGTTTCTGTCACTGAAATTCGAGACTAGCATTTTGTTTCTTTAATTTGGCCACAAGCTGTCCTGTTGTAAGGACATTGTAACAGAACAGCATGCTGCAGCAGTCCTGTGCACTCCCCTGTGAGCAGGAGGTATGGAAAGTAGTTCAGGGAGACTACTGTTTCAGATACTGGGCTACAAAAGAGCTGCAAAATGTGTGGCATTGTGTAGAAATGTTCTGCAGTTACAATACTGTGTCAGGCTCAGACCTCCAGACAAAACAAATGGGCCAACCCACACCTTTACTGTGTCTCACTCCCCAGACAATGAGTAGGATCCCCTGCTTTGTGTAATGAAGTGCCTGTGTTTTTAAGGGTGGCTTGTGCATTCACATTTAGACCACAATTCCTTAGCAAGGAGTTGAGTTTTGTGGCAAATTCTGCAGCTGCTGCATATCAGGATGCACAGAGACCTACACATGCATCCACAAACCAGCCTTTTTGAGTACTTACACATGTGTTTATTGATGGTGATATAAGTTCTTCTTTCATTTCTCCAGGTGAATTTCCTCATCTTCATCAGAGTTATATGCATCATCATCTCCAAACTGCAGGCTAATTTGATGTGTAAAACTGACATAAAATGCAGGTATGTCTTAAGGTGGTCTGACACTTTTCATGCTCATCAGAATAAAGGCAGACAAGGACATATGTGAAAGGAGAGGGTTGACAAAGGTGGTCAAAGACCACAGCCCTTGAGTAATGCACAGGTGTGGTGTCACACATTGGTGTAACTGCTTGGACAGTCAGTCCACAGAAACATCTCAGTGAAGCCAGGGCACGTATTTCACCTGTGTTATAAACAGAAGGCTTGATGTCTGTCACTTTACAGTCTTCCATTAGACTGGATGAATGTTAGTTAAACAGGTATTTTAAAAATACCTGCACCATATGCAAGTATTGAGTGTTAGAGTCCTCGAAATCACCCAGAGGAGGGCAGCAAAGCTGGTGCAAGGGCTGGAAGGCATGTCCTGTGAGGAGTGGCTGAGGACTTCTGACCTGTTTAGTTTGGAACAACTAAAGGGCTCTGAGGGATGGCGTCATTGCCTTCTATAGCCCCCTGAGGAGTGGACGTGGAGAGGGAGGTGCTGAGCTCTTCTCTAGGGCATCCAGTGATAGGATGTGTGGGAATGGTTCAAAGCTGCACTGGGCAAGGTTCAGATTGGACCTTAGGAAGCATTTCTTTACTGCGAGGATGGGCAAACCCTGGAACAGGCTCCATGAGAGGTGGTCAGTGCCCCAAGCTTGTCAGTGCTTAAGAGGCATTTGGATGGTGCCCTTAAGAACATGCTTCAAGTTTTGCACAGGTGGTCATCATAGGTTCCTCCCAGCTGAAATGTCTTATCTTATTCTAATTTGAACAAAATCATATGAATTGATAGAAATAAAAGCTTTCACCTTAAGGAAGACAAGGGAGATAATTTTGAGTTTTGATCCTTGTTCTTCTTGCCACTTGTTACTGGGACAAACTTTCAATCTTGAATGCATGAGATGTTTCGAGAGAAAAGTCAGGGCTATCAAGAAATGTTCAATTTTTGGTTTGCAGGCTTCAGTCTATTGTGTCTGTATTCTTCCTGTTCTTTAATCACCTTGCTAAGATTCATGGTTGCATCCTTCATTTCTGCATCTTGACTTTTGTATTGCAGGCTGAAAAACAGTCTAAGAATAATAAATTAGCTCTTGAAGTGTGGAATTATGTGCTGTGGTAGCTGGACTGCTGCTGGCACTGGACTTAGCTATTTTACATTGGGTATTTTGATGCTGCAGCTTTCTAAACTAGACACAGCATGTATTTGGGTGCATTCTTATCACAGTGTAGAGTTGCTGTATATGTTACCTACCTTCTTTACCTCATGTGAAATTTTGGAAATCCTAATGAGTCTTGAGAGATCAAAGCTAAGATGAGGACTTGTCTGAGCTGGAGGCTTTGATTCCAAGCCCACTTATACAGAAAATGGAGTGTTTTCAGTGGGTCACAGTGAAAGGACAAGGGCAGGGGTCACAAGTTACAGCAAGAGAAATTCCACTTGCACATCAGGTGAAAATAAATTCACAGTCACAGTGGTCTGATGCTGAAAGAGAGGCCCAGAGAGGCTTTGAAGGACCTTGGAGGTATTCAAAACTTGGCTGGACACAGCCTTGAGTAACCTAGTGTGAACTGGGCTTGGGCCAGAGACTTGCAGATGTGCCTTCCAACCTGAATGGTTACATGATTCAGAAGAGCAGCCAATAGCCTGCAGGCACACAAGACATACAAAAGTCTGACAGCCCTGCTAATTGAGCGATTTTGCTTCTACTGACTTGCCTCAAGACAGGTTGTTGTGAGATGTTAACTTCTGTGGCCCAGGAAGTTCCCACACAACCCTCAGTCATCTTTCACTAACCTGTTGGGTGGCTGGCATGTACGTCTATCAAAAGAGAGTTAAGGATCTTTCTTGTGAATTTTTTCATGTGGTTGTGTACCTTGAACTCTCTCACAGGTGAAAAATAATTTATTTCAGATCAGTTTGTCTTTCATCCTTTGCTAGCTGTGTCTTTGAACTTGCCATCACTCATTTCAAGACAGTTTGATTGCTTTGACAAAGTGTTCTGCAGTTATAGATAGTTACAATGTTTAGAAGATTTGACACACCACAGAGGTGGGAAGGAAATACTCCTCCCTTTGCCAAGATATTTCAGAAAGATTCCAGTTATTGATATATTATGTCTCTCAGGTTATCAAGAAGGTAGGCTTTGGTTGTCTTTCCCAATTACAAGTGGAGAAAAGAATACAGAGGAGAGAGATCATAGGTACAAGAAAGCACATGGCTTCTTGCTGAGTTTGGAAGATTTTCCTGGGGAAATACAGCCAGTAGCTGGATACAGAGCTTTGCTCTCACCAAGAAATGCTCTGCCACGAAGTGGTAGGGGAGGTTAAAATTTGTGGGAACTTACTAAGGTTATTTTGTGGAGGTTTTTATCCTGCGGCCTCTGGAGGAGGACCCTGTGTCACAAAGTGATGCGGTGACTTACCAAAGTTGAAACGGTGACTCCCAGTGATCATTTGGATCAACAATGGTCTGTTCAGTAGCATTGTGTTTTTTAATTTCTTTGTGATTTTAGGTTGGCCAAGTCTACGCTGACTCTGATCCCACTGCTGGGGACCCATGAGGTCATCTTTGCCTTTATTACTGACGAGCACGCCAGAGGGATGCTGCGCTTTGTGAAGCTTTTCACTGAGCTCTCCTTTGCTTCATTCCAGGTAGCACTCACAGTTTGCCCATGGACATAAGGTATTTTTTAACTGTTATCTGGGGACCTGCTTCCTCTCTCATTCATTGCATGCTTCCTGTTCCTTATATCTCTCAGTTTTAGCACTGCATTTTACAGGATTATGACAGTGGAAGGGAAAGCGTAAGGACTAATTTTTAACAGCCAACTTTACTACAATAAGCTGGTATTGTTCACCTCAGGGCAATAACAAAATTGTCTGTGATTTCCTGTGATTGTACAATGGCATTGCTGAAGGCACATTTTGTGCTTTCTCCAGTGTTTTTGATATTCCTTGGAAAAAATCTGTGCTGTGAGAGGTAGCTGTCTCCAGCTGTAACTGCATGTGAAGAGGGCGTATGCTTACTGTGTTTTTTTTATTTAACTGTTGCCTTAGGTAAGGCCATTTCAAATGAGTCTCCTTGTGTAAGGAAATCATTATCTTTTAGTTTCCCTGCACACTTATTCCCTGTTTATCAAACACAGAGCTGTATTTAAGACCACTGTGAATTGCTCATTTGTGAGGTGTTTATGACTTGAAACCAGGTAAGGAAGAAGAGGAAAGAAATCCCTAGACAAAAAGAACAGATTGAAGAAACCAGCAATTCCTTTTTCCTAAGATCATGTGCTCTGAGACATAGTTTGTTCAAACCTCTGCTCTGCCATCAGAGCTGACAGGGACCAAAGATTTTCCATCTTCCAGTCTTATCAGGGACATGTCATTGTGGAGCCTCTAGCCCTCTGCAACTGAGTTTGGCAAAGTGAAGAAACTGCTCTGCTCACTGTTCTTCTGGTTTTTGTTGATTTCAGGGGCTGATGGTTGCAATTCTTTACTGTTTCATCAATAATGAGGTAAGAGAAATACTATTTGTTCCAATTTGCCTTATCAGCATACACTGTAGGAAACGAAATTGAAAATCATCTTGAACTGCTAAATTGTTCTTGTTCAGGACTTTTTTTTTTTTAGTGATCCTCCCCTGCACAGCTCTGTGGGATAACTCATCAGACAAATGTGTTTGGAAGGAATTCGGGCAGTATAATTTAGGGTCACTATTTGTAGACATGGAATCTCACAAATAGTCTTGCTTACAATTGTGTAGTTTGCACTGGTGGATTCTTTAATTAAGAGTTATAGCTGTTCTTCTTAATCTGTCTTTAAATGCTTCTTATTTGCTTGTTTTTGTGAATGTGGGAGTGGAGCCTATTGTTTTCTATGAACTCAGGTCAGCTGGCTGGTGAAGTTGGAGAATCCTTGTGGCTATTGCTGTACAGTTTGGTTTCATTTGGTTTCCCTGTGGCCCAGCTGCTTGAAGGTATCATCACTCTCTCATTAAAACTGAACTTCACAGAGTGATAAATTCACAGACCCAGAAGAAATGTACCTTTGGCTTTGAGTTAATCGATTGCAAGTACCATCTTTCGTGGCTTCTGCTGAATCCCAGCCCTGTTGTGGGAAAGGGTATTGTTCTGTTTCAATATTAGAGAAATCTCATGTTACCTTCTAAGTGATTATTATTCACTCATTCATTCGACAGCCAGGTTTGTAAGGGAAGCAAACACTACTCATTTAGTCACTGTATTATTAAATTAAATGCACATCAATATGCTTTACACTCACACTAAATCTTCTTTTAACGATGACATGGTAATTCAAGATCACTTATTGAGAGACAAGCCCCATCAAGGAATTGGAATCAGTAGAAAAATGTGCTGCTTATGTCATTATGGCCAGGCTGGAGTCAAGAGAAAAGCAGCAGGCATCCTGAATTAAGCCTTGCAGGAGTCTGCTCACTTTTGGAGGTTGTGGGTAAGATTTTATTGAAGTGAATCTATTAATTGTACTGCTTACCAAAATCAGAGGTGAGTAGCAGCAGGTTTCGCTGTTGGGAGTGAATGTAATTTGCTGCATGTCATGAATTGGAGAATATTTGTTTCAAATTCCTTGTACAGCTTTATAGGTGTACTTCAATCCTGAGATGCAGCACCGTCTGCTGGAGGATCATGGATTTCTTTTGATTCGCCTTGGCATTTGCTCATACATCCCCTGTGCAGATGCAGCCAGGCCTCTCATGTGTGATGCTCAATAACTTCCTTTACATTATATAAAGGCAAAGTTACATTGTAACTCAAGATTCATTACAAACCCTCAAAAAAGGAAGCCTTGTTTCGTTTGAGGGAGCTTACTGTGTAATAGCCTACCTATGTTTCTAAGGAGTCCTCCAAATCTCTTGTTACTATAATTCTCTTGCCTCTGTAATGTAGTTCATAAAATCTAAACATAATGTGCTCAGGTTCACTGACAGTCTAGGATGAATAGTTTTGCTTGTTCTAATTTTTGTTCAAAGAGGAGAGTATGATTTTGTCAAGCCCGGTCATCAGTGTCCATAAAACAAATCTTTGTGAAGAGTTTGATTAAGTAAAGTCTGCTATAAACTACATGAGAATTCTTTTCATTAACTAAACGAGAGACTGACTTCTGACACACTGTATGTTTCCAAAGATTATCCTTGTTTGCAATGTGATCTACATTTTATTTTTGTCTGTGACTCATTGACTCCTTTTCTTTTTCCTTAGCCATACAGCATGAAAGTTTTTTGCAAGTCCTGGTGCCCAGATCAAGAGTAGAAATGAAGATAGAAGTGTTATTCATGTTCTTTTCTAATATCTACTTCTGAAAAATAATTAGAATATGTTCATATTTCAGTCTTATTTCACCTGAAAGATTCTGGATTTCCTCTGAACTTGCTCTGAAGCCAACAGTAGGGTCTCATGAGATTGCCTGTTACCACTGATGTTCTTTGCAAAATTAACTAGGCTTAATATGGCCCATTTTTCTGCTGTTAGTACTGCTTTCTATAAGAAATATTTTAAACCACAGAGATGCTGCCTTTTTCCCCCATTACTTCAAGAGGGTTCAGGTTTCATTCTCTGTAGTCTTGGTTCTCCTTCTTGCCTCCTTCCTATCATAATAGAAGTGTGATTCACTCTCTTGTGCTTTAAAGCATCTGTCCTGATGCCAGGACTCCTGAGTTCTTGAAATACTGCCCAGTCCTCTCTTTTGCTTTTAATTCTTTTCATTCTCTGTACAAACTATTAAACTCTTCTATCAGCTCCATTCCATCCCATTTTAGACCTACTTTCCTTTCACTGTGATTTGATGGGATTTTTTGCCAAAATTTAGGGTGTTTTTGTAATCAGATTCTAGATTCATTGCAACACTGTCAACTTCCTTCCCTTTTAGCTGCATAAAGCTCAATCAGCAGCTCTCTGTGAGAGTTCTTCTCCAACTTTTAATCTCCATGACCCTTTTTCAGGTTTTCCCACCTCTTCCCTTTCTCTTTTAAAATCCTCTACATAAAAATTTTCCTTCTTCCCCTTTCTCCCATGTCATGGTTTAACCTCAGCCAGCACCATGCAGCCACTCACTCATTCTCTCTTGGTGGGATGGGGAAGAGAATTGAAGGAGTAAAAGTGAGAAAACTCTTGGGTTCAGATAAAGACAGTTTAATAGGTAAAGCAAGGCAAAACATGGAATTAATTTACTACTTCCACTGGCAGGCAGGTGTCCTCCCAGCTTCTTGAACATCTCCAGCCTGCTTGCTGGAGAAGCAGAAGGGACCTTGGCACTGTGCAAGCCCTGCTCAGCAATTACAAAAGCATGTCTGTATTCATCTCTGTATTACCAACCCTGTTTCCAGCACAAATACAAAACATAGCCCCATACTAGCTACTGTGAAGAAAATTAACTCTACCCCAACCAAAATCAGCACATCATGGGAGCTTTGTTCTTGGTATCTTTTTTCCTGTATAGCTTATTGCTAGAGAATCTTTTTAACACGGGGAAGTTACTAGGATATTTATTTTGCTGAAAGATCTGTAGATCTACTTCTGTGCTCAAGAACTGCCTCTGGAAAATAAATCTTAACCTCTTCCCTTGCTTATACATTCAAAGCCATCTAGGCAAAAGCTCAGTTCAGCACAGACAGCAGAGCTGCTCCCTACCACCTTCCTAACCCCTGGAGAGAAAACTGGTAGTACGCCATTCAGATCCATTCCTAAGACAGACCCATTCCTACAGTCTTTTTTTCAGGTATTCCATTCATGTTACCTCAATTATCAAGCCTGTCATGTCCAGCTGGAGTAAAGACTCATTTCCTCCCTTTGACTGACCTATTTCTGTTGCTCATTGACTTACTCTGTCAGTCACTACGTTCATGCTTTCATTCAGGATTTGCCAGAAAATGCCTACAACAGCTTTTTCCCAGTGCTGTCTTATTGTTTTCCATGCCCACAAAAGGTGCCAAGTACCGGAGTGGCAATATGGTCAATTCTTTTCCTGCAGACACTACGGTTCCTGCATTTCTGCCTTTGACCATTCTCCCTCATTCTTCTATGCCAAGCTGTGGCAGACACACTCTTCCTCTCGTGTCTTGGTGCACCTTTTGACACAACAAACCCCCCTTACCATGGTAAAATACAAGCTTCTGTCTCGGTATCTTTCCCTCTGACCCATTTGGTTGTGGCAATGGAGGTGAGACTCTGAATTCTGAGAGGTTGTTGGATACACAGAGATGCAGCTGGTTCCACCAGGACACTGAATACAAGGGCTGTAGCCCAGAGCTGACAAGCACTGGTAGAGGTACCCACAGTGGGAAGACAATCAGTTTTGTAAGGCTTTCTCCTTTTGTAGGACCGCCTCTCAAATTCAGTATTTCACAGTGAACAAGCAAAGAAAGCAGACACATAGTAGCTGGTTACCTAGGAAGTTCCCCTCAGAATATGAAGGTTTCAACAGTCTGGGCATGATGATAAACCTGTGCTGAAACTGCCATCAACCTGCTTAGTTTCTTGGTGGTCTGTACAAGATCCTAAAATAAAAGAAAAAGCATCTCTCCAGAGAAGGCTCCCTTAAGTGGTCCACCTACAGTGAACTTACTTCTAGGCTGAAGTACACATCATCGTGAACTGATTACTGTGGTAGCACTCCTGCCTTTATCTAAAGTAACAAGTGTGCAATTTTATGTCCTCTGCCTTATGTGTTAAAAGCTAATGGAGGTTCTTACTTCAGTCAAGTGGCAAGAACTTTGCCCATGGAACAGGAAGATCTAAATGCTGTTCTTGTTTAGCAGTTACAAAACCCTGGATAAACTTCCAAATGAGTGCAGAGGTTTAACCCAGAACCTGTGACTAGATAAGCATAGTTTGTAGCTTTAGGAAAAGCTAGTATCTGAAATGAGATACTGTAATTGCTATTTAAAAAGGGGGAACAAGTACAGTCTTCAGTCTGCTTAATCGTTGTTTTCAATTCTGAATAAGCATTCAGTTTTGTATAAAATAAAAACACCCACATAAGTATTCAAAGAACAAGAACAATCCAGGACATAGTAATGTTTCAATTAAACGAGAAGCTAGAACTCTTAAAAATACCTGTGGTGCAGTATTGAGCAGGAAGCCAGTCTTTTCAGCTGTTTCATGGCTGATAAGCAAAGTCAGCTTAATTGTTACTACTGGTAGGGCATAGAGTACAATCAGTATTGTAAGTGAATGCAATTTAGAGCAGAATAATGAAGGTAAGATTTTCTGGTGCATAAAATAGCTTTTTTTTCTACAAGTAAAAATGAATATCGTCATTATTTTAAATGTGGGATGGCCTACAACGGATTAATGAGATAATTGGATAATTGCAAGCAATAATATTGCAGGTTTAAAGCACTTCCAGCTTTTTTCTGTAGTGTGATATCCTTGCTTTTTTCTGATGGAGTCATTTAAAGAGCTGATTAGTTCTACATTCATTCTTTTTGTTTTCTTCTTTGTTTCTTGTAGGTTCAGATGGAGTTTCGGAAAAGCTGGGAGCGCTGGAGATTGGAACACTTGTATGTCCAGAGAGACAGCAGTATGAAACCTCTGAAGTGTCCGGCCAACAGCATCAGTAGTGGAGGCACAGTAGGCAGCAGTGTCTATGCTGCCACTTGTCAGGCCACATTCAGCTGAGATTTCTGCAGATGAATCAGGCTGAGAACAATGAACTGTATAATATACCTGAAAACCCTTAAATACCCAAGCAAGTGGCTTAAGTTTGTCATCTCCAGCAAGAAACTTAAGCATATGCTGCTCATTGCCTGCAGGCTGTTGGACAAAGGTTTCTAGGGAAAGCAATCTGCTAATGTAATCAACACATCAGAGGAAAAATTGATCACGTCTAAAGTAAGTTAAAAGAGTTTCTTCCTGTTTGCACACAAGGCCTCCGGGGGTCCAAAACTTAAGTGTAGCATTGATCCAGTCTGAAACCACAGGGTCAATGGCTTATTACTGTTGAGTGGGCGAGCTGAGTGATCGACTGATTAAATTACAAGGATATAGAATATGATCATTGCCAAAAAATACATTTTGACTTTTCTGGGGATAGGGTAAGGTGCCATCACCATTTCTAGAAAAAAATACTTTAGCGGGATGCAACCTGCATTTCAGGGAAGAAGCAGTTTTGTAACAGGAGTTTCCCAAAGTTAGAGTTGAAAATATGCTAACCTGTTTTCTGGGTAGGTGAAGAACAGCATCCTGAAGGTCTATCAATATACAGCAGGTAATGTAGTGACCGCTACACTTGAATGCTGTCTTTCAGCTTCACTTAAAAACAATATAAAAACCCAAACAAAACCAAAATGCAGTATTTGTTAGGAGCCTCTTCTCCTTATCTCTGTTAACATGGATGGAAATGTCCCCTGCATGCACAGGCTGGGCACACAGGTGTTCACAGGGATGGGACGATGGCTTGTGTTTTAGGAGAATGTTTCCTGTCTGAGCTTTACTCTGCTACTTGTGGGTGCAAACACACAGAAAGAAGTCAGCTTGTGGCCACTGCTATCTTAGCAGACCTCTCCTGATTGAAAAGACTCGTCAGTTGGCAGTGTGGATTAACTTTTGTTTCCCCGCTGGCCTTGGTCCTTCTCTCCTGTGACACAAGGTACCCACGCGGCAGAGGGGGAGGTGGCCCTTGCGCAGGGCGCGGGTTCAGGACCAAGGACAGCTCCAGCTCCCCCTGCCCGGGGTGGGCTGCCATCCTCCAGAGCCTGCTTGCTTCCCGTCAGCGGCATTCCAGAAAAAACCCAAACAAAAAATCCCGAACTCCATGAGCTTTTTCCCGTCTGTTTAAAACAACAAGGGCTCGTGCAGTGACTGCATGTACAGTGTGTAGCGTGTTCCCTCCCTGATGCTGACAAGAGTTTTTGGGGAAAAGCAGAAGTACCTTTAGAAGCAGGATGTAATCCATTGCATCACTTAATAATGAGCTTTGCACATTTTTACTCTGCTCTTACTTGGGATCCCTTTACAACAAAGAGACAAAGTGCCAAAGACTTTATCTGAGAATCTCCCTGTTCACAGATTTCTTGTAATAAAAAAGTAGTAACTTCTGTGGCATAGCAGTTACAACCACTCAGCCTTTATTTTCAAGTCTCTGCACTTGCATTCACAGCCCCTATTGCCAAGAAAGTGGACTGGATATTCTGGGATGTAACTCAGCATCTTTCCTGCCTGAAGCTAGATTGCTTTGCATGGGATTATTTAATCATTGCATTAGAATCCTAATTGCCAACAGCATGGTTTAGTTTTGCAATCACAAAGTTAGAATTTAATTAGAGAGGATGTGTTACCTTCTTCTCTATAATGCTTGTAATTGAGCTTCAGGGAGAAAGACACGTTTGCAGAAATCCACCACAGTTCTCAGGCTGCCGTATGTGGCTTCAGCATGCTGGCTTCTCTGCAGGCTGCTTCCAGACCTTCCATCCCTAACATCGCTTGCAGAGCTGACTTTGGAATGAAGCACTTCAGGTTCTTCTATAAATTTAATACCTTGCTTCTGTATTGTGTGGCCATCAATACAATACTTGTCTTATGTGCAGATGTTAACTGCTGTCCTACAATTTACTTAATTGGCTTCCTGTACATACAGAGTAGGCTTGATGTTTCTATCTAACGTCTACCCTGAAGTGCTTAGAATAGGAAAAAACTACTAAAGAGAGTCACTGGCAGGTGAAAGGGCAGCATGGTGACAGATGCAATTTACAGCTGTGGGATAATGCACACTGGTGGGAATAATTTCACTCATTAATATTCAAGAGTGGATGCTGGTTTTCTAAGGCCCTGCTTAGTTGTGTGCAAACCTGGGAAAAAAAAGTTTCTTCTGCTTGCACAGCTGTTGGCAAGATAATAGTTTTGCTGCAACAAAACTGCTAACAACAGGAAGTTACAGAAGTGTTTTAACTCACTGTTGTGCAGGACAAACAAGTGTGTGTACCAAGTGAGAGAGGACAGACATGGGAATAGAGAGCATTTCCATGTGTGGTAACAAACCTGTACTTAGTTGCTGTCACAAGCAAGATTCAACAGCTTGATGTGCTTTTGATTTAGTAGGCTGTTCTTGTCCCTCCTACTCATTTGTGAACCAAGAGCTTTGGGCCCACAAGAGTAACTGCAGTTAACTTATCTTGGTGACTTCTGCTTTGATAGAATACAAGAGAAAAGTAAAGTAACAAAGTGAGGTCTTGGTCAAGCAGAAGGTTGCAGAGGAAATTTTTCTCCCCCTCTAATTAAGCTCTCACTTTTTCAAACCTTTTTAAATCCCCTCTCAGAACAACTCAGTGGAAGTAATTACCACCAAGCAGAATTACAGTATTTGTGCATTTAGAGATTAAGCAAGGCCTCAATGCCAATTTCTCCATCATACTTTATCTACTTTAGTAAAAACATTTACAAGCCTTTGTTATTCATGCCATCTCTATTTCAAAATGTGTAACGTACATTTATTTGAGTAGCATGAAATAGGCAAACCAACACAAAGCACTGGAACAGATGAACTGTGTCAATTTTTATTTTTTGTGCCTTTTGACTTCATGCTCACTTTTTGTGGTAACTTGTTTCATGAAGCATTAAATACAAGCGTCTATAAATCCACCTGGACATAATGCAAATAGAGTTTATAGCAAGTGAAAACTTTATTTCCAGCATTGCTGCTATTAATTTTTATAATGTCATGGATCTTACCTTGTATTTAATATTTATTTGCATGTATTTCCTTGTTTTAAAAAATACCCACAGAACTGAACTGTACAAAATGTCAGATTATCAACTCCCCATAAACACTATGCTGATGTTTATTTTTATTGTTGTGAATAAAGTTTCAACTCACAAAATTCCACTGCTTACAGGTGTTGTGAATATCGTCTGACTACTTCTGACCCTGTATGAGAATACTTTTTAAGACTGGAAAGATTGACAGTCTGTGGTTCTTCAAGGAAACAAAGCCTTGTATGTGCAACTCTGTCCACTAATTACCAAGATGCCTTTGACCCTGCTGAGCCTACCTTAATGAAATCCAAAGTGCAGCATGTTATAGTCAAAAGGAATCAGTAAGAATAGTGAAAAGTCTGGGAGGTTTTACTGGAGGATGACAGAATATGTGTAAATGACAAAATTGTTTGCCTCTAAACAGCAGGATTCGGAATTTATACAACAGCCTAAGATGGAAACTGTGAGAGTGCTGTGGAGAGCTACTGAGAGATGCTCAGCAGTGTTAACATACTACATGTGTTTAATCTGTTACTGTCTTACTAGGGCAGTTAAATTTAAAGCACCACTTTTTGTTTCTACAACCAATGATGAAACTTGTGGTGAGTCATGCCTTAACAATGTTGTTTAACTTTTAAATTAAAAAAGACATAATGGAACAGGATTTGAAAGACTTATTTTGTGACTTTTCTTCTCAAGTCTGCCCTCAGAGACGCAAGTTAGAGCAGCTGCTCTTCAAAATGATGACTTAATGGTTTCATAGAATCATAAAATTGGAAAAGACCTTTAAGATCATCAAGTCCAACTGTCTTTGTAGCATCACCACCATGTTCAAAAATAAAACCCGTTCTCAAGTGCTTTTTACACGCTCTGAGCAGTGGCGACAATCACTTTGCTGGGCAGGTCTGGATCAATGCAGTGATCTACATATTAAGAACAGCAGTGGATCATACACACACACACGTGCCAGGAATAACTATTTTTTTGTCTTACAAATTATGAAAACTAATATGAAACAAACGGAATTATAATCAGATGTTTGAGTTAGATCAAAGACACCACTGCAAACCCACAGAAGCAGCTTATTTTAGAGATATGGCTATTGCTTCATGTCTTTTCTTCATGTTTCCAGCCGGTACAGAGAAGAGCAGCAGAGGGCTCTTCTACTGCAGGTGTCCTCAAACGCCAGCCTTTCTGTCACCTGTGGCAAAGCTCTCTGGAGCTGAAGCCCTCCAGCTGACACGCTGGCAGCCGCAGCTGTGACAAGGCCGTGCCTCTCGGGGCCGCTCCCCAGCGGCCGAAACAGCTGCCCGGCCCCAGGAAACGAGACCAGAGTGCAGGCTTTGCTACGGCTTTATTCGGGACCGGCCGGCGCCGGCAGACACGGGGCCAGGAGTGAGGCTCAGGCGGTTTTTTGCATAGGAATACACCCTCATTTCCTTCCCACAAGCCCCGGGCCTTTTTCGGGGCGGCGGCACAGCGCAGTCCCCGCCGGGCCGGGCGCTACCTGCCCACGGCGGGCCGGTAGTGCAGCTCCCGCTCCAGCTGCTCGGCCGTCAGCGTCCCGGCGATGGCGGCGCAGCCGGGGTTGAAGACGGAGTAGGCGCTGAGCTCGCCGGGCCGCCGCTCGGCGGGGCCGCGGGTGCCGGCGTACATCCAGTAGAGCAGGGACAAAACGAAGTAGGGTAGCCCGAGCTCCAGCTCCGCGAACAGCGCCAGCAGCACGGCCCACAGCAGCACCTTCAGCAGCAGCGGGCGCGCCCACACCGGAGCCGCGGCCGCGCCGGGACGGACCTGCGGAGGCGGCGGGGAGACGCGGCGTCAGGCACCGGCCGGCNCGCCTGCGCCAAGGCCCGCGACGGCCCGGGGAGGAGGCGGGGCCGGGGAACGGGGAGCTGGGAGAGGGGCCGGGAGAGGGGCTGGGGTGCCGCCCCGGGCAGACGCAGGCGGCTGGTCAGCCTCTCCTCGCCGGTCGGGGATGGGCAGCAGAGCCGATTCGCTCCGGAGAAAAGCTGTAATTCACCAGAGGCCTCTCGTGTTTTGTTTTCACACAGGTTGGAAAAGACGTCTGAATTATAGTCCACCCTTAACCAAACACCAACTTGTCAAATATATCGTGGCATTAAATGCCACGTCCAGTCATTTCTTGAACACCTCCAGAGATGGTGACTCCACCACCTCCCTGGGCAGGCCATTCCAATGTCTAACCAGCCCTTCTGTGAAGAAATTCCTCCTAGCATCCAACCTGAACCTCCTCTGGCGCAGCCTGAGTCTGTGTCCTCTTGTCCTGTCGCTGGTTGCCTGGGAGAAGAGGCTGACCCCTACTTGGCTACAAGCTCCCCCAAGCCTTCTCTTCTCTGTGCTAAACAACCTTGGTGACCAATGTTGGCACCTAAAAGAAGAGGGGGGGAGAGGCTAAAGCGTGGAGTGACCAAAGCCTGGGGAGGGGCAATGAGGTGTTCACGGCCAGGCTGACCAGCGACATTTGCCTTGGGCGTTCGAGCAGAGGATTTAGCGCAGCGCTGAGCGGGCAGGGCAGGGCAGCGTGCAGGAGCAGGAGGGCACCGCACTGGGCTTGGCCATTCACCGTGGGGTGCCAGGAGCCTGTGCCATCTTCTGCTGGCCCTGCAGGAAAGACTGTGGTGGGGCTCCCTCCAGCACAGGCCCACGGGCCTTGCCAGCATCCATCCCACACTCTCTAAACCAAATAATAAAGCTGGGAAAACCAGCTCTGTCACGTCATGTTTCAGCTATCGGAACTGCCAAGAAATAAAAATTTATTTACAGAATCTGTCTCTTAGCCTCAGGAGTAAAATATCTATCACTCTCCAGCAGTAATAGTCAGGAATGAGCCATCATTTCATCCTGCAGTGCTGTTTCCAGTTACTTATAGCCTTCTCAGAAGTGACCTTTGGGGCTGAATGTCTCATGCATGTGTCAGCTCAGAAGTGAATATGAGAAGTCTAATAAAAATCAATTTGGGTGTTCTTAAGTTATCTTAATGTGGAAAAAATTGTGTTTTTTCCTAGCTAAATCATTTTTCAAATGCCTATTTTATGCTTGGTTACAAAATGACTTTCTTTTAACCTTCCGACTTTGCAGACAGTGCTGCAATGAATAAAATTTTTCTCTTTATTTGTGGAAGGAAATTTGATTTTGAAATAACAGTCAAAAATATTTTAAGATAGCCTGCACAGGACATGATTTTATTTTGATTTTTTTTCCTCCTGTTCTACTGTTCATGGAAACAGCTCCTGGTTCTGTCAACTTCATTAGTTAAACTAATAATTTTATGTGAATAATATATAAAATATCACCTTTTCAAGCTGCACCCAGTGATTCCTATGTTGTCAGATTTTACTCAAGATTTACCAGGTTTAGAGTGTATTTGCTATTATGCATCCAAATTGCTATTTTATGGCTATTTTATAGGGCTACCTATATTACCATGTGTTGTTAGGAAACACATGGAAGAGGGCCATGAATCATGCCTTTGAAGCTTAAGAGCACTCCAATAACTTCATTTGTAAATGAGTGTTACGCTGCAGATAAATACCTAAACAAATTTGTATCCATAATGTATTGAATTACTTCAGTATATCCTGTTTTAAACAAACAGCTTAATTGTATAGACATTTTAGTTAGTTAGTTTGTTTGTTTAACAAACCATATGAACAATTTGTTCCCTACTCCACTGCCTACAGAAGTTCTTGGCAGTTCACCAAGCTTAATCTTTGGATCCTCAGCCTGTGGCTAGGAGAGCAGAGGGGGCATGGAGAGGATGAAGAACATTTCTGTGGGATTTGAATCGCTTCATCCCTTCCTCTATTCATGAGAAAAACAAATTGAATATAGTGGGTTTGTAGGTGTGAGACTACAAGTCAAGTCTTTCTCCCCTTGTGCCACAGCCAATGATTACTCAAAAATGTTGTGTGCTATTGATATATCTCTAAAGCTGCATTCTTTATAAAGGAAGTTCTGGAACTGCCCATCAACTTCTAGAAGGCAGCATTAAGATCACTTTAAAAACTTAGGTTTTTTTAAACTTGTTTCATACTAAATCATAATACAAACCAGTTCACATGCGTATTTCTCTCTGCCAAGAAGAGAACCTTTGTTCTTTATAAATTTCCACTTCAGCGATTTTGAAACCTTTTCCTCTATCCCAGCAATCAACTTTTTGTTATATTTTAATATTTATGACAGAGAAGAATCATTGCATTCTGTTCTCAGCCAATATCATCAGCTTAAGAAACTAAGGTTCCAAGTCATTAGGAACTTTGTCTATGGCACTTTATCAGCAAGTGAACTGAAGGAGGTGAAAGAATTGACAGAAAAAGAAAGCTGGCAAAGTCATGCCCAAAGTGCAGTTAGTTTTATATTTTTGGGGTGGTGACTGCAAAGTTTTTCCTAATTATTTTTTAAATGTGTCCACTCCTTCATGCCCCTTAAAGAAGGAAGAAAAGTGAAAACTAATTAGATGAAGTATTTTTACATGACAGATGGCATTAGAACTATTTGTGGCAAAATACCAACCCAGCTGACTTAACCTAGGTGTTGATAGTAATATTCAGATCCTGTGGCACCCTTTGCATGTGCCACATCAGTAGCCTGTCACCAGGTCTTGGTGTCAGCCACCTCCTTGCTCAATAATACTGGCTCAGGGCCTTGCCCAGTGGTTTGGAGTGTTGTTGCTTGCTTCCTGCAGCTGCAGATACCTGTTCGTGTATGGCAGCTTTTTCAGATATCAACAGTAATCAAGTCACATTAATTCTCTTGATGGATTCATCTAATTTATTGTCAGGAGCTCTCTCCTACATGAGATAAGCGTTCAAACTCACACTGACTTGCTAAGTGCCATAAATGGAGACAGAAGGGCAACCAATTATTAATATAATGACCCAGCTTAATTAGTTCAATGGAGCTGAGGGACCATTAGCTCTAGTTGTTGAGGTCTTGCAGAACATGTATGAAATAGATTGAGGTGCACAGATTCATATTTGTCTAATTCCATAGAGAGCTTCTTGCATATCCATTTACTAATCAGTTCTAAATTACAGAGAAGAGCTGCTTCCTTTGTATAAAATGGTCATTAATTTTCCTTCCTTAAATAGAAGGATCAGGGTACTTTGCCATTTGACATAAAGACATTTTTTGCTTTTTATTGAACTCATTTAGCTTTTGAATTGCAAATTTTCACGTCTGTGTGGTTTTGAAACGTGTGCATTTGTATATTCAGCAGTGCATGCTAAAGGGTTCTGAGACACTAGCACTTATGTTCCTGCTTTATATGCTGAAGTGCTCTATATTCAAACATATTTAAAATTGGACAAAGCAGAGTTATTAATATTTCTGTCACAACTCTGAAATGTTCCTCATCATTTCATGAAAAACTTCAATTTGAGGGAAAACAGAGAAAAAATACCCCTCACTAGTTCAATGTCAGCAGTAAATGTCAGATATTACTGAAATCATTGCAACAGAAAACGGAGCTGAGCTATTTTACTGCTTTTGGAAGATAACACCCAATGAGCAGTCTAGGTGGGATTGTTTTGCCATGTTCATAACTTTGATCTGATTCCAAAGTCAAAGTTTTGAAAATTGTTTTAAAACTTCAAAAATATGCAATACTCTCTTTTTATTTTTATCATATAGTTATGGTGGGAAAAGAGGCATTTGCCACTTGATTTTCCTCATAACGTAGGTGAAAAGCCTGATTTGTCTCTCCTGTCTGTCAACATAATGCTGGGTTTAATCAGTCTGCTCTTCTCAAAACTTTTTTTGAAAAGAAAAAAGCAAAAAACCCAAACAAACAAATAAACCCAAAAAAACAAAAAACAAACAACAACAACAAAAAAAAGGTAAAAAACCCCCAAACCAAAACAAACAAAAATCCCCAAACAAACATCAACAACAAAAAATAAACAAAATAAACTCCAAACTTTGTAACTTAATTATCAAAGTACTTTTGTGAAGTTGGAAATACAGCTCTTTGGGCTTGGAGTGAATATTTTTTATATTAGGTTTGTATAGCACTTAACCACAACAGTCTGTACCTAGATGCTGTAATAGCATTTCCCCAGACAGGAAAAATGAAATTAAAATAATGTCAGACAAAACCTTAAAACCAATTGTAGATCTGAGTTACAGTTCCACATCTATTTCCTTTAATCCATTGCAGTTTAAAATACATAATATTCTAGATGCTTGAAGGTGAATAAAGAGAAGACAGAAGTGGCCTACCTTTCCCCCTTTCACAGATCCACACCTTCAGTCTTCAGAAGTCTTTTGCTGAGAGTGCACTGTAGACTTTAATGCTCACATTGCCTGCCAGTTTTACACGTCTACAAAAATACAAGAGGCAGAAGAACACTGTTGGGTTGCATTTTTAGAGGAGCAGAATGGCCAGAAAGGTGTTGCAGCAACCTTTTCTCATGCCTTCAAGCCTCTGCCCTTTGATAAAACAAATCATGATGCAGAAGAGCTGCACTATCACTGCCGTTGTCAGTGTGCATTCCAGCCAGCTGGTTGGAACCTCAGGCTCTTGCTGATAAATATAATTTCCCTATAAACAGTTCAAATAGGGGTGATACTTCACTTGCACCCCTGAGAGAGGTATTCCAGGCATAAGGGCTTGGAGCTGTTTCTGAATTACCACAAATTACTCAGCAGACTACAAGATGAAGGAGGGAGATACCATGGCATTCCTCTTTCTTCTGGGCTCTAAATGAAAGGAATGAGATTATCTAGACTAAAATAGTTGATCATGTATGTCTACACATAATCTACAGAACAAAAGTCCAAGATATTGCTTCTGGCAAGCTCCTGGATTGTATGGAAATACTATCAGTTTACTTTTTGTCAATTTCTCCTCCTCATGATCTCCTTTTAGCCCCAACACTGACACTGTATTTTGAAATAATATGTTTACCAGCAGGAGTGATAGATGACAAATTTTAGGGATAAAGCCTTCCCTAATGCTTTCAATGACAATAATAAACTGGAATAAACTGGGCAGTCCACCAGGAGAACGAACCTTTCAGCATGACTTAGGAAAATGCTTTTCCAAATTGATGTTTGAACATGTGATATACATGTGCTTCTTTCCAAACTGATACAGAAAAGTAAAAATAACTGACTGTCATTTGCAACAGAAGTTTTGAGCTCTAAGCTGCCTTCAGTAATACCCAAAGGCTGTGCTGGGGCTCACCACTGAAAGTTAGTGGATGGCACACACAAATAAAAAGTGTATACACTGGTAATGAACTTAATCCCTAAATTCATCTTCCAGTTATGGAAAGAATTTTTATGGGTTTGAGAATCCTGAGAGAAAGGCAGGAGCAGTAAGCTTTATATCCCACCCATATAATAAGTCGAGGTTGGGGCATCATCAGAATAACCTGTGAAAAACCTGATGTTCATGGAGGCAATGGTCCTGTGGTGATTCATCATACAAAGCGTGAGCATCACCACAGGCACAAAGTTCCCCGAGCACTCGTTCATTTTCTGATGGAAGTGATGATTATTTTTTCATGCTCTGTGCTGAATCCACAGCTATCAGATATCTCAGCCATGTATCACAGCAGTTTACCACCCCTAGGGATGAGTGGTTTGAGAATCCCTAATGAATTTCATAGAAAATTCTGCTCAGTTAGGATGACAGCACTTCTGGAGACATACAGAAGCACTCAAGAACAAAGAGTGTCTAATCCCTAGAGCAAAGATATTGTGTGTGGCTGTCTTGGATTGCAATCATGCAATCTATATTCTGTCCCAGTCCCTCATCCATGTTTAGGTGACTGTACCTGCTCTATTTATGTCACATCTAATAACTGTAATTTTGGATTGGGTCAGAGTCCAGACTGCAACTGATCTGTGTGTAAGGGTCTAATTAAATTTCAGCTCTGCTGGAGGTGATTACGTGCTATTTTGGATCTGATCCCCAAGTGATGACTTTTAATTTGTTAAGAAAATACCAACAAATTTATCTTGATTATTGTAAAGAAAACACAGGAACCCAAATGGATACAACCAGTGTAAAAAGTGCAGTAGTAGTAGTTCAAAAGTCTTTCATAATCAGAATTCCTTGCTTTTTAAGTTAAATTTAATAGGGTGTAATTCACACATGGAGTATTTTTCATACCAGTATTTGTTCTAGTAAGTGAAATAAAGATCTGGAAGAAAGACCTATATAAAACAAAATGCAGAGAGAAAAAAGATATAAGAAAGTCTTGAATCCACAGAAGACTTTCAGAAATACAGCCTTTGCTAACTGCTGAGAGTCATTAAAAGGCAACTTGGCCCATTGGAACAGATTAATAAATCTTTGATTTAAACACATTTCCAGCCCTGACTTGCAAAAAAATCACAAGTTCAATACTCCAGAATCCAATACATAATGCCTACCTCTGACATCCTCAGAAAGTGGAGAATCTTTAGTCTTCCATTAATTAACCAGTTTGTCTTGATCTTACTTTTCTGGCTTGGTTCTGACTGTGAGACCTGAAAAAACATATCAAGCACCACATCAAGCAGAGACTCAGCAACATCCTCCTCTTGTTAGAAACCAAGGAACAATATCCCAGGTGTAAACCCCAGCAGGGGAACACATGTAGGAGATGTGAACAAGGGAACTCATGTGAGAATAGCAGAGGTGAGGCTGGAGACACTCTGGTGGGTCTGAAAGAAACAGACACCAACCCAGACCATCTGTTTTCCTGAAGTGATGTGACCCTGTGGTGTTAAAACCTGACCTCACTGAAGTCAGTGAGGACTTTGCCAGGACTATGCTGGGGTTGGGATTACATCTCCTGGTGGACAAAACTGAGCTCATACCTTGCTATCTGCTTGGTAAGACCTGTGGGCCTCATGCAAAAGACCTTCATGTTACTTTCCTTAAAAACAAACTGACACAACAATGAAAACTTTGCAACATTTTTTTCTTTTTAATCATGACAAGCCAATTTATTCTATTTATTTGACTTTAAGCATGCCTCACAAATCTTGTACTTCATGCATTCTAAAATAACATGAATTGCACGAGTAGGACAATTAATAGCTAAACAAGATTAGCTTCTTATATATTGGAATGTAAAGACAACGTGGAATGGGGCTGAGTCTCTGAATTTATGGCAGGTAAAACTCAGAGCTGGGTCTGGCTGTTCCAGCACAGTAAGAGAATGTGGAGTGTTCATCCTGCCTCTGGTAGGTTTAGAAACCATAAACTGTATTTTGGCATTTTTGTACTGACCCCAAGAGAAACCCGGCATTGCAGGAAGTTCAGCATGAAACCTCCTGCCTGGGTTCTCTCTGCAGTCAAATTTGACCAGAGTTTTACTATTTCTCTTGACTGTGGCCTCATAGGTCATGATTTGAACAACCAAGCTGTGAAAGGAAGGGAGGAAAAAAAAGAAGTCCCAGAAAACCATGCTTTGTATGTACTGCCTAAGTAGAGGTTTCAGATGGCAGAAAAGACTGAGGACCATTTCTAGATCATTTCTTTATCTCAGAGGGCAGGAAAGGATGCAGTACATTCTTTTGTCAGCTCTTACAAAGGATGACTAAGGATGGCTTTCATATGCAGGACATTGAAAACATCAAATAATATTATCCTGTCATTTCTGTTTGAGCAGTCCAGTAATGACAACAATATGTAGCAGATAAGGCATGGATTCATGAGAGAGAAATATTTACAGATTAAAGGGTCTAACAGTTATGTTTCTAAATTAAATATAAACAGATATCAGCAAAAAATTTCTACAGTTCTGTACAATCTAAGAACTTGCAGCAGAGCCTTCACATTTTGAAGTTATATTCTAGCCTTAAATCTGTACCAGTATACATTTTCTTCCTCTATTCGTGGTCTTTAATTCCCTTCTGGAAAAATTCCATTGTGTTTCAAAATTTACTGGGTTTTTTGCTTCTTTTTTTTAAGATTAATCTTTAGAGTAGCAACTCAGGGGGCAAGAGAGCTGCAGATTCACTCATGACACCATGAGCCAAAGGAGAAATGACAGCACCCTCTGCTGTCATTTTAGATGATTACTGTAAAGATTTCTCTGTTGATCTCGATAGTTCTATCTTTCCTGGGAAAAAGCTGACAGAATCTTTGGTTCATAATTTTATTTCATGTTAGAAAGACAGTGACTGCCTTGTCCTTTATTTCTATTTTGTTGCTTTGCAAATGACTGTTGTATTCTGCCATTCAGACTAGATTGTCTTTTGGAATCTTTAAGTAATTGAAATTTTAAATCTATGACTTCTGCTTATGTGAGACAAGATTCACCTTTCAAAATATACCTTGTCTGTCAATAAACAGGGTTTTTATCACACGCACACTGGATTTCAACATATGTTTTCTAAAACCCACTCTCTGACTGATAAGCGGAAGAGCCCAACAGGTTTAATCTTCACTTCTTTAATTCATACAGCTGACACTGGGTAGCTGCACAAGTGGGATTACATCTCCCTTTTTCCTGCTGCAGGCACAGGTGATTCTGACACTGAGCTCAGAAGGATGTAGCTGTGGATTGACTACAGAGACCTGAAGGGATTTATTTCCATGATTAGGGACCGAGGTAAAATTTGAATTATAATAAATTAATATGTACTCCCTCTCTCTCTAATTCCCACTTCCCTTTTGTGATGGACATATGGTTTTGATTCAGATTTAAATAAGTTCTAAAATAAATGTAAAATCACAGGAACATTATTTATGTGCTTATGGAAGTTGACTTATTTGCTGTAGACTTGATCTGATAGTTGCTTTTAATTCCTTCACATGCATGAAGAGAGTGGAATAAACTGGATTTATACTATTGTGATTTACACAAAAGCATGCATGTCTCCAGCCTGTGGGATACTGAAAATGGAGCTCTGGATCCATACCAAGAAAATCTTTTACTATAAAACTTCATGTAAGGTATTAAGCCAAAAACAGATTAAGTCTTCCTTGATGTGTAAAGTCTGTTTCATTGAATGGATTTCAGAGTTCAGTTCCAGGTTTTCCAACTACTGCTTTTCCTTTCCAGAGGAAATTTAGTAAGTATTCTGTCCTCTTTCTTTCCTTCTTCTTTTTTTTCTTAAATGCTCAGTGTCCACATTTTAAATTGAAGTGCTAAGAAAGATTCTTCTGTATTCATTAAAAGAAGCTGTTCTGCTGGCTGTGGTTTTAAAACATTGGGTATTAGTACTCATTCATGTTCTTGAACAAAAGTGATTTTTAGGAGAGAAATGCAATGTAAATACAGATGATATACATTGAATACTAGGATTTTTACTGAGAGAACAAACACATAATTGTCCCAGCATTGCTTTTGCTTAATGTAATTTCCTAGATTTGTTAGCACACAGTAAACCAACAAAACCAATGGAGAATCAACAGGTCCGAACTGACCAGGTTCTCAGTAGGCATCATCTGGTACACAAAAATCCCAAGTGCTGTAAATGCATACATTAGCAGGTATCTGGCCCAGTATTCCTCATGGAAGGCACAGGCCTAGTGCTAAGTCTCATATGGTTGGCTCAGTTCAGTGTCTGAGTCTGTTTCTGGGAAAAATTCCTAGGAGATTGAACAGAATGGCCTCTAAATGGCAGTAAAGTTGTGTTTACTGTGCATCACTACCTGTAGGCTTGATAGCCAAATGAACCTGTGCCCTGTCTCCAGACCTATCACAATTTGGGTCTGTTTTTGGTTGCCATATTGCCGTGTCAGCCTCAGTTCACAAGTGAGTTGATCCCTTTTCCTGTTGTCCTGTGTTTTCGTTTCTGCAGTCTTGGCTGATTGAAGATAAATGAAATACACCTTCCCTGGCCACAGCCTCGGTCCTGCCGTTCCCTCCTCACCCTTTAGCAGGGCCATAAGGCTTCCAAGGCCACTTCCACCTGACCGTGCTTACTTAGGTGCTTCATTATAACTGTGTCTATTAACGCAGGATCAGGGCCCTGGAACAGCAAATCGAAATCAGGGGAAATTTCCGTCCGTAGTTCTTCGCGTTCTTGCCTTGTCCCCGGCATCCTGGCATGCGCCTCTGTACGAGTCCGTGTTCTCATGCCCACTAGGTGGTAGCAAAAAGGCGTTGTCGGCAGCGCAGGGGTTCGCGGGGCTCCTCCATCCTTCCCCGGGGATCTGCAGGGCAGAGCTGGAGTCAGGCTGCTGCTCTTGCTGCCGAGCAGGTCGGGGAAAACCCTGCACTTGTACAGACCCGAAACTGCGAGCTTGCTAAGGAGTAAATCCTTCTCGAACTTTAGGAAGATGTAAGGAAGGCAAGTTGCTTTGTCGAAACCACAAAATGGGTAGTAGGGAGTTCTTGGGGATTTTCTCCTTGAAAGCACTCCCAAAACCTGCAAAGCAGTGTTCTGATGTGTTGCTGTCCCCCACACACATTGTCAAATGCATGGATGTTCTGCTCATTTTGTCAGGATATGCCACATATAGTAAGGGAATCCCTAGGGAAAGCACTAGAGGTCAGAGGGCAGCAAAGTAAAGGCAGTTCAGGTCAGGGTGATGACATTATTCCTTCATTTTAAAATACCTACATTTAATAAATTAACTGAGCTATCTTTTGGGATGGAGATTCATGTAGAAGCTTAAAGACCCAAACATGGATCTTGTTCTGGTCCACATCTGTAATATGACGAGCACTAAAGCTTAGTAAAAAAATTCGAAACTTCTGACCTTGTAGAAGTTTTTCTTTTCTGTATGGGGGCAAAGTCAGTATTTTTTCAATGAAAGATGAGATTATTTTTGGTGAAGAAAAAAAAAGAGCAAAAGAAATGCCTTAAAATAATTGGAACATTTACATGGGAAAGGAAAGAAAATGAACAGAGAAAAATCTCTCCTTCAAATCATAGCTCTGCTTGATTCAAGGCAAGCCTTGATTTCAATGGGCAGCTTTGCCAGAGACTGGGACCTCTACATTAGTTCTACTGGGTCACCTCATGGGACACAGTGATGCAGTGTGTGCCTACCCGGCCTCTGCTTCTTTGCAGGTCTCTCTCAGCATGTTAATCAAAATTACCACACTACAGGCAACATCTTCTGAAACATTCTTGCAATATATTTGGCTAACAAAAAAAGCATCTTTTATTTGGAAAATTGCTCCAGGAACTCCTGACCATCTTTGTTCAATGGAGCAGGAGGGCCATGATTTCAGAGTAAAAAAAGCAAGCTCAGCAAACTGCCTGACCTCTCATGCACATGCAACTTCCCAGCTCCTGAAGCCTAATAAAAAGAGTGGCAGAATGACTGCAGAGTCATTTGGTACCTACCAAGTAGCACTGGGAAGGATGCAATTTGTTTCTCTTCTCCAGCTCCTCAGCATTTAAGCTGCAACAGTTCAGATTTCTTTGGAGAAATCCTCACCAGAGTGCAATTTAGTTGAGTTCTTATTGTTCTGCATGAGAAAAGCAGGACAAGGAAAGAAAAAAAAACAAACAAACAGAACAAACTCTGTAACTATTAAAAGTGAAATTGTTCAAGAGCAAAAATTCAGAAAATGTCCCCCATCTAACAGGATCACTTGTATTAGCTTTTCATTCCTGCATTCCTGCTGGTTCAGAGGCAAAGTAATCAATAATTCACATATTTTCATCATCTTAACAGCATCCTAGAGGAAATAGTTTCACAGGGATAAACTGCTCAGCAATTTCTTTGGTATATTAACCACAAGCAAGCCTTTCTTGAATGTCAGACCTTTACTTCTTCTCTCCTTTTTTTCACTATCTTTTTTTAAAAGCAATATTGAAAATAAAACAAAACAAAAAAACAAAACAAAAGCCCTGGTTTATTTGACCATTACTTAACTTCATAATCTTTTCACAAGACAAGTTTGCCCTGGAACTCAATCCCTGTAGCACTTCCATTTCCTCATATAAATTTTTATCTGTCACAGTTCCTGCATTTAAGTTATAACCCCGTCTTGCTCCATTTTTAGATTTCACTGTAAAAAGAATGATTTAAATCAAGGTGAATAAATGTCTCTTCCTGTGGTGGACTTCACAAAGGCTTTTCCTGATGTCAAATCTTCTCTAGGCTTTCTTGACAAATACCATTGCTTTTGTAGATGATTTTTCCCACTAACAGGATATGTAGCCTTTCACCTCTAAGATGCTGTTTTGAATCCTGCCCTTCCCAATTGCCAAACAAGTGTCAAAGAGCAGCAATTTAGATTGCAAGACTTGAAGAATCTTGATTTAATTTCCAGGGAAAAGATGTTCAGAAAGCATAGAAATCTCTTTCTTCTGAGATTGGCCTTGCTCACTGAAGAGCTAATAATCAGAAACTAAAGTTAGACCAGCTCAGTTATGAAATAAAATGGACATTTTCAGTAAGTCATGCAATTAAGTATCTTACAGATTTAGCAGACTTCAGGGTCAGAGAGAGGGTATCCAGTGAGCAGAAGCTCATGCTGTACATGCCATGAAAATGGAAACTTCAATGCCTGTGCTTTACCTCCACCACCAAGAAGAGTGTGGTGACTGCAGCATCCCCAGCACCCCTAATGACTGTTTGCCTCCGTGTGGTGCCTACCAGTGCTTTCCCCAAACCAGGGCTTGTGTACAAGCAGAAAAAACACAGGTCTCCTTTTTGCATGCCTTAACAATACCTGTCCCATGGTTAAACAGAGTATTCTGTTATCATGTTCTTCAAAGATGATGGTCCAGGAGAAGCAGTAGTAGTAAACTCTGTTGCCCCATGCCATTTCATTAACCTTTTCCATTTTGTGCCTATGAGCTTTGCAGCCTCAAATTTCACCTTATTTTCTGCCATCAGATGCATGATTTAGTCATGCACAGTTTTATTTATAAATATAGTATCACCTTGTTTATTTGAGCCCCAGATCTTTTGGGTAAACACAGAGCCTGAACAAATGGGGATGCTGGGGCTGAGCATAAAGTTCAGCATTTTCTGAGCATGCTATGCTGCCTTAGTAAGAGCAGGTAATCATCCTAAACAAAGAAGAGACCATAAGGAGAGCAAGTAGAAGCAGGACTAAAATTAAATCCAAAGGTTTTACACACACACACACACACACACACACACACACACACACACACAATTAAATTCAATTACATTTAAAGAAAACCAAAAAAATCCCCCAAACCCCAAACCCCAGAACTCATACACAGTATGCATGATGCATGGAGACAGGGAAGAAAGAGCTGCCCTGACCCATGCTGTGCTGGGACAATAAAGATACTGCAGTTGGCTCTTGCCATTCCTCCTGTTGTTGCTTCCCATCTTTGCCTTTTTCAGGGAGTGAAGGGAGATTCCAGCTGCCCTGGCGCTGCCTTGGTGAGACATTATACTTTTCTGTCAGCTGCTCTGGGCAGATGCAGTGTTCAGGAATTTTCGGGCTACAAAACAGTCTTTTTGGTTCTGGCAGGTCTCTCCTTTTTCTTCCTGGTGCATGAAGAAACTGCTGTGTTTCCCAACACTATCTAGGGCATCCATGAACAACTTCCCCTTGGCTAAAGCAGTCTCTGACAGACCTTTTGTCCCTTACATTATTATAAATGTCCTACTTTGACTTCACAATCTTCAACCCCTTTTTTTCTCACACCTTCTGTTGCCTTTCTGGTTTTGTTGACTTTTTTCCAGCATTTTGCTATTTCTTTGGCTGTGTGGTGTTGTGTTGATCCTACTGATTTATATTTTTACTGTGTCTTTCTTTATTCCACATCCCAGCCTTGAGACAACTCATCATTTTTTGCTCATCAGGTACTTCTGACTTGGTAACAAATTTCTTGAACTCCCTCATAGTTATCATTCCTATTCCAAGCCTATGAAATTCTCTCCTATAATCAGTGAAGTCCATAGCCCTGCCTCAAAAGGTCAATGAAAGTCATGTTTGTGCATATCAGGACAGAATTTGGCAACAAAAGCTCCAGTTTTTCCATGTGTTACTTTGGGAAAAAAAGCCTTATTTCTATAAAAGTAAGTGGAGTTTTTTCCCACTTCACATTTCTCACTAGAGTAATGTTTATAACCTTAGTGATGCAGGTTTTCACTTGTACCTGCTATCCCAAAATTATCCAAACCTTTCTGACCTTGCCTCAGATCACCAAATCTGCTGTGCCTTTTTAGTTCTAGTTGCTCAGCTCTGGTGATATTCCCATCTGCCATATTCTTTTCCTGTAGCTGGAGGGTCAGCCAAAGTCTTCCCTATTCTTGGCTGTCCTTGCAGGATAAAAGGATCAGAACTCCTCCTTTATCCAGGATTTCAGAAGTTCAGTCTGCACTTACCAGATGTTGACAAGAAAAAAAGTGTTGTCAAAAGAAAATAGCAAGATGAGGAGTAGTATGTAGGATAGCCACATTTATCCATAGAAATCTCTGCAGTCCAGCTATCTGTCCTTAATTCATCATTAGAGAAGAGTGGACAAGGGAATTTGCCTAGAGGAAGAAATAGGGCAGAAAACTTCAGCCAGGTCAGCATTCCCCTCTACAAATCTGTGGGAAGGTGGAGGGGATCAGAGCAGTATTTCTCCCATCTCCCTCAAGGCTACATTACTTCTGTTCTCCAAGGCACCTGGAAAAACAGACCTAGCTGCCCTGTGTGAATCACATTTGGGTTGGATCTCTGGACAGAGGGAAATGGGGCCCTGGACCCCAAAGCCCTTGGAAACAGAATGAGGCAAGCCATTGGGGACCTAACTGAACCAAAAGGGGAAATTTCTGGTTTGGATTTTGAGGAGTTTGCAACACAGGCCATAAAAATTTCCCCAGAGGTAAGTATGAACAACTGCACTGCAGCAGCCTAGTGCTTGTTGTAGGACATTATAATGGCAACTGGAGAATTCCTTTATGTATATTGTTGCAAAATGGTACTGAGAAATATTTATGACTATATTCTTGAACATTTTTTCCCCCTGGAAGTGACTAATCCTGTGCAGATCTACCCAAAGTCTCTCAGAATGTCAGGCAGTACCAAGGAGCAAAGCAGCCGGACCATTGCATGAACTGCAGTGTAGCTGATAGCAAGGACACCTGGCACAGGAAAAAGGTTTAAAGAACCCAGTTTCCCTTCTGCTTGTGTAGAATTTCTTGACAATGTAAAATTCTTTTCTTAGAGAACAAAGGGCCTCTTCAATGAAAAAGCATAATTTCTACTGACAATAGGCTTCCAAATTCTGAATACGAAACAAATCAGCCATATANATTTAAATACATAAATATATTTACAATGTGTTGTAAATATCAGTACACTATCAAACTTATTTTTTACAGAAAATGGGACATATTTGAACACTCCAGATTCTTTCTCATAGATGTCACTTATACAGACACTACTCTCCTCATTATTGTACATGAGATTTGTAAATTCTTCTGCTGGAACTACTGAAATATTTGTTTTACAACAACAAACAATATTTCCTCACATGCCAAGGAAAATAGCAGTTTTAACATCTTAAGCCTTCCCTAGAGATAGCAGGATTCCCTTGGTTTGTGTGTTACTCCACAGAGTTGCATGTTATGCCAGTGGGAGGGAGGGGCATCTCCTCTGGTTTTTTCCACTAACTTCACAGTTAGTGAAGAGGAGCTCTTTTTCTCCAGACTCCTATGACAAGTCTTCTTGTTTCCTGACTTTGCTCATCATTCATTTCTGAATCCACCAGGTAGGACAGTTTTGTACAGGGTGGGGAAGAAAAAGTAATTACATTTGCCCAGACTCCTGTGGCAAGCAACAGATTTGAAAGGAGGAAGCATGACAGGTTAAGGCTGGTTGGGTCTCCTCCAACTTTGGTCCTTCTTCAGGAAACCCATTGCTTCCTGCCAGTCAAAAGTTCCTAATCCTCATCTTCTGCTCACTTCTCCATTTAGTCTCTGGTTTCCCTCTGCCACCAAGATCTGTGTGTGGGCTGCTCCTCATGAAGGACAAACGTTCAGCTCAGCCACCAGCCCAGTTCAATCAGGGCACTGCTCCTCTGCCTGACTGTGACTCAGAAACAGCTGGGGGCCTTCTACCCTTGGTGCTTGGCTCCTCTTGCCCCAGGTTCATCTCCTATCACACAGTGCCACGCTGGGCTGCCAAGTATTCCACTTAGGTAACACTTGGCATTTCCAGCCCCAGGGCCTCAGCACTGACGCAATTTCCAAAATCATTTTTTAAAAAGCCACAAATATTTTGAATTCCTAGCAACTGAAAAACCCCAAAAGCAAGAAGGCAGCATTCTTCTGCCAGGAAGGGAAGAGAAAAGGCTGAAGTGGGGAGCAGAATAGTGGGTTGAGCACTGCTTCATCTTTCTATTCCCTCCTCTTTTAAAACTTGCTGGTAATGCAAGGTTATGGGAAAGGGAAGAAAGAAAGAGACAAAAACTGGGGTGGGGGAAATAAATTTTGGAATACTTTCTCCAGAAGTGGAAAAGATCACATAAAGCAATTCTGGCATCTTTCTCTCTCTCTCTTCTCTAGCTTTCCACCTCCATAAAAGCCACATATCAATACAGGTGAGAGACAGTTGCTATTACTTTTTCCACTTCTTCCTTCATTAAAAATAAACAGAGACATAGTTAATGGTTAATGCTGCTGAGTTCATGGAACAAACAGTTCTCTTTTCCCATCTTGCCTGTAGTTCAATTATGAACTTAGGCTGCCTTCAGGCTACAAAGGGCAAGAAAGCAGGAAATACATATATCCAGAAATGCAGCCAGTGTTTGATGTCTCTGAGCTGAAATTAAATAAAATTGAAGTGGAGAATAAAAGCAATATGCAAACCGTGGAGCTTGGAGTCAAATGGAGAAAAAGCAATAAAACAAGTCTGAGATAGCTGAGCAATATGGAGGACTTCCAAATTTAGCAGTAATGCTAGAAAGCTGCTTCTGTGAAGGTTGTTAGTAAATGATCTTCGAAGTAGTCACAGATTAAAAAATAAATGAACAAACTGTGGCTGATATAAACATGCCCTCTGGGTTTGCCAGCACTGAACAAGCAAGGCAGGAGGAGAAAAACCAAGACCCCAGGGTCTGGATTCAGAACAGTGACTGAGAAACTCAAAATCCCTGTAGGGCATACACAGGAGCCAGAGAATGGGATTCATCCTCACACTCCTGCAAAACACGTGGGAAACTTCAGGATTGCCTTGGGGTATATGGTGCTCTGGAGATGCAAGGTAATACTTAGCTGTCAGGGAGGTGAGAGCAGAGGTGCAGTACCACGCTGGGTAAGGATGCTTGTACGAATCTGATGCTCAGCAGTGCCATAAGCAGGCATTGGAAAAGGTCACAGACAAAGGCAGCAAGCTTCAATTCCTGATGCTGCAGGAAGGAGAAGGGAGCTTTCTCTCTGGGTTGTTCCATGGTGAAAGAGGACAGTGTGTACAGAAGGCTGCCAGAAGGGGAAGAAGGATGTGGAGCTCTAGCACAAACCAAAACTAGCCCCTCAAATGTTTCCTTTAAGTGTGACCCACATTTTTCTGCAGCTCAAAGTGAATCAGGGCTTCTAATCTCAGCATTGCAGCAAAATACATGAGATCAAGGAATCCATCCACGGTTCACTAAGCATGAAAGAATTGAACCTGGCTTGCCTTTGGATAAAATAAAATACAGGTGTTGCATTTAAAGAATTAAGAACTATACACAAACTAGCTGACTTCACAGAATATACAAGGTAACTATTATCTAAAAAACATGAAACATGATGAATGGCATAGGTATGCTCAAAAATGTTATGAATGCAAAATTAATGATTATAAGTACCTGACAACACATGCAAATCTAGCTCTTCAAAAGTCAGGTCAGTAGGTAGTCAGGCCAGTTTCTAGGAGAAACTCCAGGAAATGTCTAAAAGAACACTTCATATTGAAAGAACAGTGCACTTCAACATCAGTCACATCAAGAGATGTGCAGGATGGAGATTCTGAAGACACACTTCCTTCATACTGCCGACTCTGAAAATATCTAGCTGAGGCAGAGTACAAAGATACTGTAATTTTAACCACTGTGTAGGTCCCAGAGAGCTGTTTTCCCACTTGGTGCCTTTCCCTGCATCATGTAATGAAATCACCTTGTTAGTCAGCACATGAATTTTCCAGAACAATTGAGAGCCAGGTGAGGACTCTAGGAAGGAAACAGTTTTGAAAGGGGAAAAAACCCAGGCAAACAACCACCCCAAAAACATAAAGGAAGTTAAAATTCCAAATACCCGCTCTAAATTTTTATGTCTTTAATATATAAAGATGATAATTAAATTTAGATATTTGCATCCAGATTACAGCCAGCAATATTTAGATATGTATCCCAAAATCCAGCTATCTTGATGCAAAAGGAATCCTTACAAAACAACAAAAATAAAGAGAAAATTGTGGCAGAGCACCTCATCAACGTTAATGTGTTGATATACACTTAAACCTAAGATTGAAGAAGATAAAGAAAAAAGCCTTTAGTGAGGCTGGAAGATTATCCTTTGTTAATAGGAAAAAACATGGACTTTTAAACAGAAGCCAGAGTGGGTTATTCAAGCCCAAATGTACATTTATGTTTTAGAGAAGAAGAACCCAGATACTATTGTGAAACAAGATGGAGATAATACATACTCCTTTCTTTGGTTTTGGTACCATTAGCACAGGTTATCAGATTATGAGTGGGATGAATTAATCTTGAAAAAAAGAAAAGCGTAACAGTGTATTAATGCATGGTCCAAAGACAGCATGCCATTAACTTAATGACACACTTGTTATGTTACTAATTGAAATGTCCTATTAAACAAAACCAGTACTTACAGTCTTTTCCCTAGCTGAGTAGTGCGATTGTCACAAAAGCTTTTGTGATTTAGATGCATTTTTACTATTTTCTCTTTGCCAGAATACCAAGTCTCCTCTCTGTGAAGGATCTGACCACTAGTTGGCATTGTTACTTCACTCAAATAAATAGCCTTTAAACGAGGTGTTCAGATACAAAACCCGACCTCTACATTTTTGAGCTCTAAGTTTCATTTTCCAACATCTGGACATGGTGACGAGGGAAAAAGGGAGGAACAAGTAATATGTGATTGGAAAATTATTTCCTCTTCCCCACCCTGCGTATCTCTTTCAGCAAGTTTTTAGTTCTACCTTAAATTCTGAAGGAGTGAAGCAATATAAAGCGTATCTGTGGAGGGAAAAAACCCCAAACCAAACCACAGCCGTAGTCATGCACACTTAAGTGGTACAGTCCAGGCTGTGAGTGTAGACCCAGTAGTATTCCCGGGTCAGGAAGCTTAAATAACAGAAACACCACTGTTGAATGCAAACATGAAATAAAAGAACCTTATACCCCATGAGCTGCTCCCTCTGCTATACCAGTGCTTTTAGTAGAGCCTTATGCTCTGAGCTGCTGGTAACAAAGCAAGTGCCAGCTTTTCTGCTTGGAGACTCTGTCATCCATGGAATAAAACAAGGGTGTTTTTCTCATTTTACCCAAAAAACCATGTTGATACCTTGGTGAGTTAGAGTGCAAAGAGGCCTGTGGGGCAGAATGTACCTGTGCTGCTCAGCCCCTGCTCCATTCACTCGCAGGCTGCTTTGTCACACACAGGATGGGATGTGGGATTCCTCCTGCCTGTACTACTCATAGCTCTGCTGTGTGAGACTGGGGAGCCCGTCCAAGGCTCAGCACCACAAGAAGGTTCTGGAGATCCCTGCAGACAGGGAAGTGGAAAAGAGAACAGGTTGTCCCTCTGCATCCCATCAGTGGGAGAAGGAGAGGGGATTTTCACCTTTTGGAGTCTAACTTCTAGGGCTGATACTGAAACAGTTAATGGTTTGCTTTAGCTGCAAATCAACCTTCCTTTCAATTAAACCTAACATTTCAGTGATATAGAAGGAAGATTTCAAAAATATCCACTTCTCAAAGGAAAATGAACACAATCTGAAAGAGCTCCTTTAGAAAAATAAGAAAGATGTAATCTCTGTAATACTGCAAATCCTGGCTCATACACAAACCCACAGACTGACACTGCTTGCACATTAACTACAGTGAGTCACAGTAATGTTCTCAAATTAAATCCTCATCTAGACTACTGATACACTTTAGGGCTTTAGGTATGTCTCATCAACACTCTTGAGCTCTAAAATACACATAACGCTTACCCAGCACCAGAGATTAATTCATTAGTGACTGCAAAGTGCTAGGTAAATGTTTACAACAATTAACAACCAGCAGGATGTTTTCATCACCAAAACAGAAAGAAATATAAAATGCAAGGAGCACCAATGTGAATGGTGGAAAATAAAAGCAAAAACTTCCTTCCATTCTAATGAATGCTTCAAAGCCAAAACAACAAAGAGCAGTCGATCAGCCAGGCAGTGGTTTTGAGTAACCTAAGTAGCTTGACATCAAGTCTTTCAGAAAGCACAGTAGGCTGACATATGAGAAAATTTAAACATATTTTGCAACTGCTTTGCCTATAGGACTTTCTAAAGCCTCATGATAGAAAGCAGCTGATTCCACAATATCCAAGATATCACTTGCTGGTCTAGATTTAATTAAATTAAGCCAATCACAAAATTATGCTGTGCCACAAGGCAATCCATGAATGATCACAGAAGCTATAGCAAGCTGTCCCCAAATTCTCCACTATTGAATATCTTAGCATCTGTTTGCTTTTGAAGGAGCTGTACATTAGAAATTCTCCATGGGTTGGAGTGAGCAGATGTAATGCTGCCTCAGACACCCATGTTTGCAGTCTAATCTGCTTCCTCTCAGGGAGAAGGAGCTGAAGAATGTGTGATGGCTCCTAGTTTATAACACAGACTGGAGTCTGATATGCAATTGTACTCATTATCAAAATATATATAAATGCTGTCCACTTTATTTAGCATTAAAAGCTTCTATCCTTTGAAGATAAACAGGTTAACAAGCTTTAAAATCATTAATGAAGTAAGGCTTGAGGAATATCTTTCTGAGCAGCATAAACATTGGCTCAGCTAACATCTCATGCCATCAACGAAGAAAGATCACTAGCGCAGACCCAGGCCAAGATGCTGTGGGAAATAAGTGGAAGGCAATAACAGCTGGAAATATTTGGCACATACAATAAAGTTTTGAAACCCTTTGGATACTGGGTTTCCAA
>VZTR01005688.1:38540-62721 GCA_013400775.1 Chaetops frenatus | reverse complement strand
AAAAAAAAAAAAAAAAACTCTCACCGTAAATATTTTTCCCGTCTGCCCTAAAATAGTGAAACCCAAAGTAAACATAAACCAACCGCCCTCTTTAATGGTGATTATAGCCTTGCTGGATTCTGTGCACAATAACAATGGTTTGAATTTGTTAAAGGTCACAAGGAAAAGTAC
Source organism: Chaetops frenatus (assembly GCA_013400775.1). Lineage (NCBI taxonomy): Eukaryota > Metazoa > Chordata > Aves > Passeriformes > Picathartidae > Chaetops > Chaetops frenatus. The sequence goes on along the minus strand of VZTR01005688.1, from coordinate 62,550 downwards.
AGCAACAAGACCTTGTAGCTGGCAGCATGTTTTTATTCCTCAGCTCAAAGCATACACAGTAGCTGGCTACACAGCGAGTGCTTTTAAACAGCAATCTACAGGAAAAAAAGCAATTAACTATGCACTGTTAAGCAAGGTAAACTGATAGATAAAGGTATTGCTGCTACCCTCTGAAATTTCATTGCTATTTTCATTGCTATTTATCAGGGAAAAAAAGTAAATAGCACTTCTCTTTGACTGTACAACCTAAGTAGGAGGATCTCTCCTGCTGTCTTGTCTCTTGCACACAGAGCTCTGCAATGACACAGTGGCACAAGGAATATTCAAGGAATCCAGAAAGTACTTCTCTCTCATGATATTTTTTATGCACCAGAAAGGAGGAATAACAGAGGAAAAACAAACTTGGATTCAATCAGTACAGCATGACAAGTACTCAGTTGTACTCCAGGCCTTTGCTTGAGTAAACAGCAGTGTGCCTGTGAAATGTTCAAAACAAAAAAATAGCCTTTAAAGACACAAAGTGTCTGCATAAACAGAGGATGGGGGAACACTACTGGATTACCAACACCTTTTGATGGAAAAAAAAAATCAGCAACTCTGTCTTTGGCAGGAATGGAGAGCTGAGATACAGATCCTGCAGCAAGGCTTCCTGCTCTCCCAGGAAATCGCACAACAGACGCCCAGGTGCCCACTTTCCACACAATACCCACCCAATATTGATAACCAAATAAGGAGCTAGGAAACAGCTGTAGACAAAACAGCCTTAGACAGAAGGCAGTGAAAGAGAGACTGAAGGCTGTGCTGCTGTCCTATTTACCTTCAACAAGCAGGAAAACTCTGTAACAAAGTTTGTTACATAGTTTAGGGGGACAAATCTCTGCTGATCCTTACAAGAAAGGGGCAGAAGCCTTAGCACAGGATTACCAAAAAATAAATACATTGCAAACAGTGATCTGGTTTCCTTTTGAACATAGCAGTTATGCATGGATTCTTATCTTCAGGAATTCTCCAAATTAGTTACACAATCCCTTCCATTGGGCTTATCATACTCAATCTCCCAACAGTTTAAACTCCTGTCTCCTTCCAGTCCTGTTTGGAGCTTCACTCTAGGAGTGTTCAGGAACCTTCCAGTTTCTGGCCTAAATTAACTAGATAATAAACACTCAATCTGGGATTAATATTATCCTTTTATATAATTTTCTTTTCCTCCCTGATACATAACCCTCCAATCCATTTACAAATAGTTGTCCTATTCCCTTATATACATCTGCTAACCAGGCTATAGAAATCAAGATATTTTTTATCTCTTTGTAAGGGATAACAGGGAAATGTTTAATTCATCCCATTCTTCTAACCAAGCTACAAATCCTTGTTGGTACCTGTCTAAATTCAAATTAGGCTTTGTTAAAGCTAGGTGATCTCAGCTGTACAAAAAACTTTATCATGGTCACTTACAATGGCTTGGGTATCTCCACAAAACCACCCTGTTTAGCGTGCCCAAAAAGTACATTATGCTTTTTACTTCTGCTTCACACTGGTTGCTCACAGACACCCACAAATTTGATTAACCATCATATTCGTCTCTTTTTTTTTTTTTTTCCTTTCTTCTATGCTTTTATTTGTTTCAGAGACCCAGCAGCAAGTAAAAGCAAGACAGTTCACTTCAGAGATGGTGAGATGGCAGCTGTGCTGCTTCTGCCCTGCCACAGGGCTTGTGGAATACGTTCTTAAATCAGTGGCAGGATTAGCACACAAGGCAAACGGATTATTTTGCAAGATTTAGGTATTGCAGAAATATAGTTCTCCTCTGCAATAAGGAATTAACTTTCTCAGTATTCCTACATCAACAGATACTTTTGATTACATGTAAATTGAGAGGGAAAAATTCACGTAGTTTTTCATGCAAAATAACTAACAGGGAGTAACTTTTGCATACAGATAAATGAGACTCCACCTGGAGTACTGAGTCTAGTTCTGGAGCTCTGAGCATGGCAAAGATGTGCTGTGTGTCCAGAGGAGGGCCACAAAGGTGCTCATCGGTATGGAATACCTGAAGAGCAGGACAATGAGTAACACCAAATGTCACAGGAATTTTCAGAGATGTGAAAACAAAACTCTAGGGACAGTTTCCCAAAAAAGAAGTTTACAACTGCCAAACACAGCCCAAGTGAATGACCAAGAAAGAGAAAAGCACTCATTGTATTGCAAATTGACATTCCAGCTGCGCTGCCCTTTTGTGGCTGCTGAATGCTACCAGAAAGCTCATGATTAACACTACAGAAGTAAGAACAAAACCAATTTTTTTTTAAAGTTCCATATACGTGAGACTTGAAATGACATGTTTCCTGTGAAACATTTTAATTAGGTAATTAGCTTCAAACTCATGCCCATGCTCACAGTGGTCTCAGGAAAAGTACGTGTTTTTGACTTTCAGCAGATCAAGGACGTAAAGAATTATATAACAATATTATCTTAGATTGAGAAGAGCCAGAGCTAAGATTTTAGCATCTTTTTAATATAAATTATGGTCTGCTTCTGTATTGTGTGGCATCACAGGGGAAAGAAATAAAATATTACCTGAAAAAATTGCTTTTGAGTGACATCAGATGTGCAGCTCTTTGTGACCCACAGACACGTGGCTGTGAGTAGAGCTCTGCTGTATCTTTGTCACAAGTTGGTTTGGTCATGGCACAGACTGTAGCACTAACAAACTAGGAACCTAGGAAAGCAGGATGTCTTCCTGGACACCTGGCTCACGAGAGGAGTGTACTACAAATGCATCCTACTACCTGTCCTGTTAATTAGCCACGGACAAGGCTTTTATGTTACCCTGCCATTACACAAGCTTTATATCAACTACTGATTTCCTCTTTCTGACATTTGCATTTATTTACAAAATACGTAAGCAAAGCAGTACTGAGCATCAAGGAAGCACTTCCTTTGCTCATGATGCCAAGTCTCCTTCCAGCCAGTAGCTGAACCCTGAGAGCTCCTTCTCCCTCTTGGCTTCATGCTTCAAATAAATCTGTGTGGTTTTTCTGCAAGCTTTCCTTGACTGCTGCTCTCACAGACCCACACTTCCATAGGAAGGCCATCACAATCTGTGGGTTTTGTTTGGCTGCTCATAAAAAGGCAGAGGACCATCCCTTTTCCACCTTTTCTCACTGCTGTGTTAATTTCTGCACAGGAGTCAAACGAGCAATCATGGCCTTGGCCCTGAATCTAGAGCCAAGGCAAGCTCTGTGTTCCCTTTCCTTTGAAAAGAGAACATCTGGCCATGCACCAGAGGCACCAGAGTTACTGAGAGCAATGGAATTAGGCAAAGCCGAATTAATCCTCTCCCAGGCCCCCCACCCCCTCACTAAAAACCTTGGGAAAGCTCAAATCCAAGCTTGATCTTTAGGTACAATATGCGTCAAGGCCACAAAGTGCAAGCTTGCAACTAAAGGTGCTTTGAATACACAACAGATTTCCCAGATGGGAATTTCCTCCATTATTATTTTTAATTTTCCATTTCCTAACATTCAAATACCAAAGAATACATCCAAGCATACTCGACTTTGAAGAAAGAAGTTAAGCAAGGACTAAACTAGGAAAGAACACTTGGCCTTCTACAACACAGCCATTACATTAACTCCTCTGAGAGCTGGTCTTTTGAATCCAAACATAGCTTGTTTTTTTAAAGTCACTAGTGATTACCAGGGGAAGAAAATAATTGTTGGGAAAAGCTTGGTTAATTAAGTGACCAACATAACATCTATCTCCATCCCAAGCTTTCTGCGGGGTAATACACTGCGAGATGATGGCATGCCGTACTCTGAGGGTCAGCCTCAGAAAAATCCCACTCACCCAGAAATTCAGTTCAAATGAAAAGCACAGTTATTTTTTGGAATACAATGACTGGTGGACACACAGCATTAGGTTTGAACTCTGGCAATATAAAAGGACTTACTTTTATGTATAAACAAATTATATGTATAAGTGTAAATAAGAAATATCTCTTCAGGATGTTCTGTGGGCTTCAGAACCAAAAAACCCCAGGTTTTTTGGAGAAAAACTTTTAAATATTAAGTCTATTCAAGAAACCCTAAACATATGCAGAAAAAAACTTAGACTATCACAACATCTTGTATTCTTATTTTCATTACCACTAAACACCACAAAAGAAAAAATGGAAAAAAGGAAAGCCTTTCTTAAGATCCTTCCAGACCAAGCTGTATGCATCAGCTGTAGACGCACAGATCTTTTTCTTTTAAGCCAAAGTTGCTCCAGCTGAAAGGCTTTTGCAATCTTCAGTTAGATCAGAAAGGTGTAGCAAAGGGCAGTGGCCGATATAATGAGCACCTAAATGTAATTTGAGGTTTTGACGGTGTAAGCTGATATTTTCTGAAAGAACAAACACATCAGCATCCTCCACTTCAGCTCTAACCCTTCTTCACCCAGAGTGAGGTATAAGTAATGAGACTAAGTGTAAACCTTGGCAGTACTGCCAATGCCCAGGAGAAGAAGCCAGGCTCTTCCAAACCCACAAATCCAGAAAGAAGCCCCATAACCTTTCACAAATGCAAAAATGTTACATGGAAATTAAAACTCAGCTGTTTGTCTGAACAAATCACCACAGTAAAATGTGCTTACAAGCAGAAAACTTGATCTGTAGTCAGGAGATGTTATATTTTCAGTAACTGGACACTTCTGCAATTCCAGTGCTACCTTTAATCGGATTTACTGACTGTGTTTTACAAAATGGTCATGGAGAGCCAAAAGGGGCTCTCATCCACCCTGTGTGCCTCTGCCAGCACAAGAGTGATTGCTGCCTCATTAGGAATTACAAAACACGATGATTGGAAGAAGCTCTTTCACTCTACATGAAAACAAGGAAAGAAAATACAGGTGAATTTGCCCTGAAATAGTATTAGGGAGGAAAAAGCTTTTCCTTCTCTTTTCAGAGTCTTTCTAGTTGTTGAATTTTTATTATAGTGCAGTTTAAGTATCAGAAAATGCCATTCCCAGGGTGAAGAGAAACTGGAATACTGGAAAGCTCTCTGATCTTGGCCCATCAGTGAGAGCAGTTTGAAATGTCTGCTTAGACTGAATGTTTTGTTTGGGTAACTTCCACTAGGGATTAAGTCTAATGCTTTATTTCCATTAGAATGTCCTTTGAACAGGATTTTATAAAAGCTTAAATGAAATGAGAAAACACTTGGGTCAGAACTTGTTCATAACAGTGTTTCTTCAGGACTTGATTAGCCTGAGATTGAATGAACTGCATTCTATCAGCTGACAATCAGTAAATAAAAGTCTGGGCAATTATGTTTTTTTCAGTTCAGTGATCCTTTCACAGCAACTCCAGCAAAAGAAGCTTTGTAAGCAAGAATGTGAAGTCATTCACTGAGAGACATTCACTTTCTCAGAACAGGACACATTTGCTTGCTGGTACATCTACAGGCATGCATGGTACCTCAGAATACAGTCAGCTGAAAATAAATGTAGCAGATTTTGCAGTCTGTGGGCCAAGTTTTGTTCACATTTAGACAGGCCTGTACCCAGGTCATATCTATCACTTCACTGAATTTAAAAAATAAAACTATACTTTAAACTGGATCAACAAAATCATTGTCTGGCTCTCTGAACACAACAGAGAACCAAAAGGCATTTAAGGGTGTTTGAAAAGAAAATCCTCCTCCTTTAGCACTTCATTTTATTGATTAATAAATTAAAAAACAATAAAAAACCTGACAGTATGCAAGCATGAGACAACTTCACCTCTTATCCCACATACTTTAAATCATAATAGAATCTCTAGCTTCTAAGGATTGGTATAAACCCTGCAGAATGAAGTGTATTACCTCTCCAAACTTTTGTTCATATTATTTATGATGTCTCTTCTGGTATCACTTTTTCTTTCCACAATGAGCTGTGGTCACAGCAGNGAGCTGTAAAGAAGTGAAGTACACAAATATTTCTGTGGTCAAAGCAGGCCTTAAAAAAAACCCTTATACAGAACATTTCCCTGCAGAATGTGCCAGCTGGTTTTCAGCATGTGAATGTGACAGAGAACCAAAGCAGTAATCCCTAAAAGAGGGAATAGTGTCAGGAGAAATATGTTGCCAGAGTACAATGTGCTTTCTGACAGCAGTGAAAATTTTAATCATGACAGCACCAGAGCATATGACTCCATGGTTAGCCCTGGAAATTTGTCCTACAATAAAAATGTCTCTATATTTCTTCTTACATTTTTAGCGGGGAGAAAAAAAAAGCTACTCCCCTGATTTGCAGTAAATTACAGCTCCAGGCAAAAACTTCAGCAGAAGAGAAACATTTCTGACCATCCACTTTTATCTATACACAAGATACAATCAGTTTCTGTTGCAGAAAGTCTCCAGCACATTCAGTTATAATTTCATCCAAGGTTAACTAACATCCCTCACCCCTCCCCACCCCAAACCTGGTCTTGCTCTGGAACACGCTGGTGATTTTCCACTCTCTCTACAACACAGTCTCTGATGTTTGTCAGGTGTCTTGGCTACATGGATCAGGATTTTCTAACCAGACAATCCATTTCTCCATGATGCACCACGCTTAAAATTCTGCCCTCCTCAGAGGAAGTCACATCTGAAAATAAACCCTCTCTGTTTCATTTGTTTCAAGGAAATCAGTTATTAATAAGTTATTAAAATAGGACCCTTTCCCCCACTAGTATTTTCTTTCATATTCATCTGAAGTCTTCTCAAAAATCTCTGCTTTTTGATTGCATGCAGGGGACAAAAGAAAAATATTTTATAGAACATGGTGAAATAAGCAAGGGGCAATTGCTGTTAAGCAGAGGCTCTCACCATGCAGCCTTCTCCTCCCCATCCTTGCCTTCCTCTTTCCCCACCTGCCTTTAGCATGCTCCAGAAATGCAACTTGCTCTTAAGAAAGCAAACCCAAATCACCCCATTTCAACTCTTTCTTACCACCCAATCCTTACACCATTATCTCTTTCCAGCTCTACTTCCCTCTCTCCTTCAGCACAGCTTCTCTGCTGGACCATGAAATGTTACTGCCAGCTGCACACTCAAAACAAGCCTAAACACTGTCCTAACAGCAGGACTCGCAGGTACGCAGAGGACCTTGGGTATTGTTGGCATCTACCTGTACTGGTTACATTAATTCCAAACAGCTGCAAAACAACAGCCAACAGCTCCTGAGGGAGAACTGATGCCATTGACTGGACTCTGTGCAGACACACACCAGCCTCGGTTTCCTAGGAATTCCTCCACCTTCTGAAAATCAACATGTGATGTCTCCTCTGGACAAGGCCAAGAGCTGTATATAAAGCTTGTTTCAATCTCAAATCCACTCCAGCTCCTGCTTTACTTTATATATCTTCATCAGGCACAACCAGATTCAGAGGGAGACTTGTTGCTGCAACTCCCATGCAGGGAAAGTGTTTGCCAAAAGCAGAACTCAGAAGCTGTGCTGGAATCTGTCTGGCAAGGTTTTCTCCTCATCCTTACAGAGGTCTTGTGCCCTCCAACATTTCTTTTCCTCTGATGTCCCCAAATCTGCTTTAAACTTCAGTGGTTTGTTTGAACCAGATGTGGCTTATCTAACTGTCTGGTAAGGCCCACAGGAGCAAGTGAGGAAGATACCTGACCAGCATCCTTATACTTTCTCAGATTTGACTGAGGGGCTCACAGAACCTGAGTTTATCAGGATGTGTACACAGTTTAAATAATTTTAACTGTTCTGAGGTCAGAGCAACAATCTTAAGACATAGTTTATTTGTTTATTAAACAGCATAATGATGTCCTGGGAAACTTTTTAAGTTGCTTATATCCTATGAAGTGACATCACTGAAATGAAACAGGGGGTCACAATGTCACAGCTGGAAACCTTGAATCCATCATAACAAGACCTTCAAGTTTCCAATTCAAAAGCTCTGGAGTGCTCAAGTATTTTTCCCCCTAAGGGTATTAGCTGAGGATTCTGCATGGTTCATTGTGAATAGGACTTGGTACTGAGCTATTGATAGGGTATCTCTGGAAACTCTGGGTGTGAGAGCATTGTGTATGGACAAGCTCAGTGCCAGAAGCTGAGGTACAGTTCTGTCCAGCCCTGAAGGCAGGGGTACAGTGCTGTGAGGTGCCTACAAGCTTCAGAACTGTATGAAATACAGGTAAACAGTCCAAGATGGATGACAGATAAATCTGGCTTAAGGTAAGGCCATAGATACAGACATTATTTGTGCATGCATGGCAGAATGAGAGAAGAGGATCTAAGTGAAAAAGATGCCCATCAAGGCAGAGGACACAGCCACACACAAAAATGTATGGAAGAGGTCCCTTGTAAAGAAACATCCTATGTTCAGCTTTTTCCTGTTTGACCAAAGGAATTCAATGTTCTTACATCTCTATAATGGTACAGACAATAAGAGTGGTAGAAGAATAATGCTGAAGTAATTTGGACAGACCTAAGGACTCAAGCTGTCAAATTTATCTGACAGTAATCTTGAGCAATGATGCAGACAATTTCTGCAAATGCTTCTGTGTGAGGTCTAAAAATGCTTCTGTTGTCTAAAAAATCTCATACCTGCTAATGAGGCTGCTAATGAGGACCACATTTCTGTTAGTAGATTTACTACAAAACTAGCATCTAGCTCATGAGGAAACCCAAATCCGGCAGGATTTTTATGACCACTCCTTGAAGGTGCAAATTTCCACATTTTCTCACCAACCACAGGATGGTGCAGTTTTTTCCCCAAGCTCTTTTAGTGATTACAGTTCATTTCTAAAATTACTATTTTCTTGAAACTCACTAAGATGCATCTGTGGAGGGGGAAAAATCAAGTTAGAAACTTTAACAAACAAACAAACAAAACCATTTAGAAGAATCTCCCAAGGATAAACAGAATTTCCCGTGTGGCTTACTGGCCCAGCTAGGATTAATCAGCCCAATGAGAAAGATTATTAAACTTTTTTAAACAACAAGAAGGCCTGAGAAATTTCAACATGATCTGGAGGAAGAAAAGTTAAGTAATAAGTGTTCTTGCCCTTACATATAAAACACAAAGGATTATTTCTTAAAGATAAAGCCCACAAGAATAACTATGTTAGTGCCAATTTTAGTTGCCTGGAGAACAAGGAGTAACCTTATACAATCTCAAGTGAGTCTGATGGAGTCAGCTATCCATTAACTGTAGCCACTTGAGGAGTCCTTCAAAGAAGGAAAAGAAGCATGAAGCAGTGAGGTGGCTCACCCAAGAAATTGTGAGCAGCAGGGAAGAACGAAGGTAGATCTTTACAGCAGTAGCACATGAGGCAGAAAAAAGTGATTTCTCCTTTCTTCTGTCTGTATCTGAAAGAGCAGCACCCAGACTCACTATGGACCAGCAGGAAATTTTGCCTATAGAAAACTCCAGAAGGAAAACCAGGTAAACACTCAGTTTCTCACTAGATAAGGGTAACATTAATGGATAAATAATAATATAATTCCTGAAAAATGGGGAAGATATCTCTGTCCAATACAGTAATACATTAAAAAAAAAAAAAAAAAAAAGAAAAATTCTGAAAGAAATATTGTTCAAGAAATGCCCTGCTCTCTGCACCTCTAAAAGTTATTGAGAGAATATAAAATAAAATCTCTTCCCAGCATTTCACACTCTTTCACATAACACATTTAAAGAGAAACAAACAAGTTGTATGGGACAGTGATGAGCCTCTGAACAATCCTTCTTTTCATCAGGATCCAAACTGGGTTTCAAAAGCTGCTTGAGACATGCCTAGCTATTTCTGTTCCACAGCAATACAGTCATGGAAAGTTTTCCATGTACCACAGCAAGGCCACAGAGCAAACAGTTTATCACCGGAGTGTCTGAGCCTGCATGATAGAAAACAAACAGGGAGTAATATATGACAAAACCTTGAAGGCGGAATTTTGGACACTAATTACCTGGTCAGAAGCTCTTTTGAATGGGCTGTGGGAGATAATAAATTTCTTGTTAGAGAACAAGAACAAGTCTACTTTGTCTGGACTCTAATCTTGGGTTTGTAGCAGATTGTTATCAGTGCTTTCCCCCTGGAATTCAGTTTCTGTGTACTGATTTAAAAGAATAAGTCTTTTTCTCTTCCTTCAAGGAATAGCGGGTAATATAGTTGCTCCTACTTTTTGCCCATATTTGGGGTGAACAGCAAGTGGCTTAATTTTCACTTATGCTTTGGTTTCCTTTGGCTTTCCAGCAAGAAGGGCATGCAGAATTCCTACAGCAGGCCTCCCACTAAGTGCTTTTTCTTATCTTGTTCTTCTGTGCAGATCTGAGTGGGGAGCCCTTAGGCGCATGCCCTGTATCTTTGGGAGCTGGTGGAAGGGGGCTCACAGGCAGAAGGTGATGGGGTTTCCTGGTGGCTCTGGCACACAGCTGTGCTCAAGAGCAAATGGGCAGATTCAAGCCCAGTGGTTCTTGCTGTGCCACATCTCACAGCTGAGGACCTGCAGAGCCCACAGCTCTTTGGGCCTCTGGCACCCCTTGACTGTCAGATGCCAGAGCACCGACATGGGGAGAACATTACTGAAGAGCTATGGCTTGGCTGCTCCAAATATAAAGTGACTTAAAAATACAGGGAAAAAAGTGAGGATCATGACTCGAGATTTCTCTATTTTTGTACAAATCCAGAGGAAATCACAGAAAGCAAGGATGACTTGCCCCCCCCCTTAGGGTAGAGGGAGACTATAGAATTGGAAGTTTCAAGGTCATCCTTGTCCAGCCTCCCTGCAGTGAACGGGGACATCTTCAAGGCTTGGCCTTGAATGTTTCCAGGAACGGGGCATCCACCACTTCTCTGGGCAACCTGTTCCAGTGTTTTACCACTCTCACTATAAAAAACTTCTTTAAAAATAATTTTTTTTGTATTTCTGTAAAATAACAATGGCCTCTTGTCTTTAAGTGTTTCATTAAGGTCTAGCCATGTCTTCCCCTTGTTTTGTTATCTAAACCAATCTCACTGAAATCCTGAGAGAAGGTCCCCTTGACCCTTCTGTGATCCTGTTATCACAAACGCAAGACTTCTCCAAAAGAGCAGATGTGCCAAACCAGCCCAAGGATGCTGAGCTGAATGGAAAGTACACACTGATCAAATATTTGCTATTGCTGATGGAGAGGGAGCTGAGAGGTGGCATTTCCATGACATTTTGTTCTTGTAAAGCAAAGAACCGTTCTATAACCTTTGAATGTGCCTTGAAATTGTTAATCTTACACCAAAAGTAAATTGAGAGATTTGGAAAAGATGCAATTATTTCCTCTCAGTCCACAGTATCACACATAAATAACTCCTATTAGGAAATACCATTAATAAATAAGTCCTCATGATGGCTGTGAGAAATAACTGATGATATCAAAAGAATTTACAGCTTAAGAGCAGGGTGACATAGCAACTCCACGCAAGGTTATCTTGCTCTGTCCTGTTGTAATAGGCACATGTGCTTAGCTGAAAGTTCATTTTAAAAACCATACTCATATTCCAAAAGTCAGCTAAGAATAGTATTCTACAAACACGAGGTGTTTCCATACCATCCATTAGCCAGAGCTCCAGGAATGGCACTGTATAAGAATCAGGGAATTAAAATGTTTTTACCACTTTCACCCAGCACTGGGTCATTTCTCATGAAATGTGAGTTCTCATGAAAGCTGCTAATACAGATGTGGCCTGGAGTACAAATTGGTTGGACTTGAATAGAAAGCATCCACAAACAAAAAAAAATGCCATGTTCAAGGAAGAAACAGTGAAAAGACTCAAAATACAGCTGAAATGTTCAGCACAAGAGATGAAAATAATTTCAGCTGCTGATTTTTCTGGCAAAACAGAAATCCAATTTGTCTGTTTTTAAAATGTACTCATACCCTTCTAAACCAGCTGCCTTCAGCCTCTTTTTTACTCCTTTGCAACCCTACTGGGATGCATTGACATATATACACACCACCTTTATCAGGCATCACAAAGTACCTCAATTCTGTCAAGTTCTTTTCTTTTCGAAAAGTGCAAGAGAGCTACCTGTCCTAAATTTTGTCTAATATTTTGTCTGATACAGTTTGAGAATATTCCAAGATATTTAAAACAATGACAAGAGTTGTCATGAGGAGAACTCAGTGCATTTAGTAAATGGTCTTGTTTATTCTGTTATGGAAGAAGAGCTCCTATGGAGGAGGGGGGAAAAGAGCAAAAAAGCCCAAATTAAAACAACAACAACAAAAAGCAACACCAAAGCCTCTCCAAAAAAGTAGAAAAAACCCACAAGACCATAAAAATAAAATAAAAAAATTCATTCACCACTGAGCCTAAGATATTTCACCTCCAGCCTGTGGGATCCACAGGTTGCTTAAAATATGGTTAGGTTTGTGATATATGCAGATTTCACTTATCTTTTTATAGCTTATTTTATTCTCAGCCTGCATTTTATTGTCACAATTATTGCATAATTGCTACCACACAGAAAAGGAAGTTAAGATTATTGGGGTGACTTTATACAGCTGTTTCACTCCACACTCCTGTGCCTCCATATCTCTGCAGAGATACATAATTTATCACAGTGGGCAAAGCAATTTTAAAATTGCTGTTAAGGAAAGGCAAGTCCTATGTGGTGGTTTACCTGAATTTAAGTCCCTCGTAAAATGGGAAATTACATAAAATTGCTTTCATTTTGCAGAATTGGAGAAGGCTACAAGACAGCTACAAGACAAAAATATTAGATCACAGCTTAATTGCAGATGCTGCATAATTCTCACAGCATCCCAGCCTGCCTCTATCAGGTGAATATCAGTTTTTTATGTAGCAGTCCATGCACGTCTCACTAGAGCATCATAAAATTCCAATAAAAGTAAAAACAAACAACCAAACAAACAATCTGTCATTTGACAAATACATTGAAGTAATTCTCCTGCATTAACCCAACCTCACACCACAGAGCATCTATTTTTCTTCAACGCTTTCCAGACAAGCCCATACGTTCATCCAAGCTCATCCATAAGATATTTAGTCGTTTCCACTAACATTAGATTTAAATGTGATTTAATTTTAAAGAAGTCTCCATAAACTTCTGGAGACTTCTTTAAAATGCAGGCTAGAAAATCCCTTTTTTCTGTAATTTTGTGGTTGCTATGTTTAAAGAATCTTCCCTCTGGGAATTTGCTGTGGTCAGAAGGCTTCATCCCAAATGCACTGTACTACATTTGCTGTAAAAACAAGAAGCGAGTGCTTTCTCTATTTCCTTTTCAAGAACCATGGTTTATGATGTTTTAATTAATGTCCCTTAGCTTGACAATTCAAGAATTTAAGAAGTAATTTGAACATGCTTTATTACCACAACTTAAAACTGTGGTCATTGGTGCAGGGGGCTGTGTGCTCTTTGCATATCCCTAGGTGGGTTCATGCCTGACTGTATCATGTACCAGCTTCTTTTTCTTCCTTACAATGGTCCCATAAGATGTAGATATGTAGACTTTTAAAACAGCATGAAAAAAACACATACTGCACTACTATCATCATTATGACGTCTAAGTAAAACAAAGGCAACTCTAGCTGTAGCATGAAATAAAAGCCAGCTTTTCAAAACTAATGCTGAGATGGCTTTGATATTTTTGAAGGATGATCTAAAGAATAATTTACAGTGGTAAAAAAGGCATAAGGCAAAGCTCAAAAAATATGAGGGAGATAATTCAGTGTTTGAGAGTGAGAAACAAAAAAACCCCAACATTTTATGCAACTCTACAGTCTGGTAGCAGAATTTCTGAAAGGCTAGAGGAAGCCTATCACTTTTGTAGTCTCCCAAGAATCAGAAGTATTTGGCAGATGCTTGAAACAGGAAACTAGTTTTAGTTGAGGCCTCAAAAAAATTTCATAAAGTCAGCTTATAGTAGTTGACTATGCAAACCTTGTACTATCACATCTGTAAAATGTATGTCAACACATAACTTTAGAGTTTTAGAGTTGCCTGAACCATCTGCATTTCTGTCTTTCATATATATGTATATGTGTATGTGTGTGTGTGTGTGTGTGTGTGTGTAGGTATATGTGAATTTATAAAGTGATTTGTTTGCCTTTAAAATTTGTTTCCCATAAGTCAAAACACCCTCCTCATTGCACTATATTGTTTGGTTTAAACACAGATCTCTAGGGCACTGATAAACAGTATTTTTGTGGGTTTGGGGAAGCTGAAAATATTTCTGCTGTAAAAATCACATAGTGCAGAAAAGCAATGTTCCAGTAATCAAAAACATGGCATGTTCTCTTGAGCATGTTTCACTGTAGCTAAGCCCCCAAAGAAGCAGTGCTAGTGGATGATTGCCAGTGGTAGTGTGCTCTAGAAAGAGGAAAGATAATCCCAAAAATGTAAATAGGTGCTGTTTGAAACAAGTTGTACACAGGTACCTCTCACAGACAGGCAGCCACAATTACGTCTTAGTTCAGATGTAGTTTAGGTTTCTTTCCCATTAGATATTCCCAGCCAAAGAAACAAAAACCAAATCAGGGCCTGATATAAAAAGTTGTCTGTCCTTGGCAAAGTTAAATCTCTTCTGGGGACCCCATCCTGAGAGCACCCTGCCCTGTTTACTCCCACTGTGGAGGGGACGTGCTGCCAGCTGCAGGATGGGGCTTCCCGCGTGATGTTTGCCACCTTTGCCAGTCACTGGAAAAGGAGAGATTTTTGACAGCAGTTTTGCAGACCATATAAGTGTTGACTAGTCAAATGCTTAGCATCTGAATGAATCCCAGCTACCTAGTTCCTTTTGGCCCAGTGTCAGTGCAGCTCAGTGCAGTCTCAGCAATAGCATTTGATATACAGCAGAGCAGGAACACAGCACCTGAAGCTTCTTACCGTAAACCATACACCAAGAAACACACTACAGGCATTTAGTAGCCATATAAGGAACAACCCTGGCACTGATCTGCCATTCTCAGTTGTCTTCCTCACCTCACACTGCACCAGCACAGCTTCTGCCTGTGCAGACTCCCACTGACCTTTGGGTTGCACAACCCTGTGTCTGGAAGCAGGAGTAGATGAACCCAGTAACTCAATAACCAATTCTACAATCTACAACAAAAACAACAACAAAAGCAAGCCCCCACATCTGTGCTTTGTTCTCACCTCTGGTACATTTCTGACGGACACCCTCAAAGTCAGGGGTTTCATGGCAAGGGTTATTTTCTCTGCCCTCAACTGGACTAATGGCCCTGCTCCCCATTCCTCACCTCCTACATGCCCAGGCTCCCCCCATCCTAGCAGAATTGTCAGAGATTGAGACCAGCTCAGGTTGAAGATGTCTTTATGCAACTCCTCCCATTCCAACCAGTCCAAACAGGTCCTGAAGAGCTCGTTCCTCTGCTCAGTTTTTACACGAGAGCAGAGGTAGCTTTGCAAAACAACCTTAACCAGGATGAATCCTACCTAGCCTGCACAGTGTTTGTAGGAAAGCATGGGTCATAGATATGACTGCTGCTTCCAAGGAAATATTGCTCTTTTTCATTCCTGAAGGTCCAGACAGGGACTGAGGGACTGTCCTAGTAAGGGGCAGCAGGAGTCCCTGCCATGTTTATAAAGCCTCTTGGAAGCAAGCAAGTGAACAATGAGCAGGAGTCAAAGTACAAATCACAGCTGAGCCCAGGAAGCTTTCTAGCTTCAGGTATCAGATACGAAGCCCTAGGCCAGGCAGTAAAAGAGCCTCTGAGCTCTACCATCTCATGATCAGTAACTCCTGGAAATGACCAAACCAGCAATGCCAGCACTTCTCTACGGGGCAGCCCAGGAAAGGTTTGTGTTGCTAGAAGAGAAGAGCAGTACTTATATCTTCAGGCATTCAGGGTATTTGTATGGGCACCGACCTTGTGTAACTCCCAGGGAAAAGGAAATTGCCATCCTCAGGAACACTTCACAGTAAAAAGAGCCTCTGCTCTATTCTCAGGGTGAATGTTGCTGAGAAGAACAAAAATGAATGAAATCTGGCCATGAACTAAAGAATAGAAAATAGTGCTTCTGCCTGTTTCAGAAGAAATACATATTTGCAGCTTTACTTGCATTTTTAAACAAGCAGACAAAATATTTTTATCTCCTATATGACAGACAGACAGGGAAGAATTTGTTTATTTTAACTGCAAAATTTTATAGATGGTCTGAAGTTGGGGTAAGCATTTTAACCAGCTGAAGCTTGAGCTACTTTAGGGCTGGGAAAATACTTTATCTTCCATGTTTGATTTGGATAGCATTATAAGAGGACAGGAAAGTCCAATTTTGCAATGCATCAAGGCAATTTTGTTTGTAAGTGTCACAGCAGCAGAAAACAATTTTACTTCCCCAAGCTGTCATTCCCATTGACCAGTCTCCACACTCGTATTTATAAACTTAGTTGCCCATTTTCTCTCCAGAGTCAGATTTTGGTACAGCTATGGCTCATCTATGCTTTTGTGTGCCCCAAAAGATCTTGCTTCCAGACTACCTTACCTGGCCGTGTGCATGTTCTGTTCTGGCTCCAGCAAAGTCACAGGGTGCATGTGAGCTAACCTACTTCTTATCTTATGAGGTGTCTGCTCCTGAGATCTGATATCCTTCAGATGTTTCTACTGTCTTAATGAACTATTGCCAGCAATATCGCTGGGAGAGGTTTTGTTATTTCTTCCTTCCATCGGATTTGCATATTTGTCTTTCAAGTCTCCTGTCTTCTTGAACTTGACAGCCTTACACACAGTTTCAGTGCGTAGCATCTTTAACAAAGTAAATTGTCAAGTGAAAGAAAACCTCACCTGTATTATTTAATTGCAGCAGAGAGCAAAGCAGCACATCTTTCCTCAACTGTGGTCAATACCTAGTAATGCTGGATATTTTTAGCAAGTCAAGAGATGGGCACCATGTCTTCCTTTGAATTCAGCAGCAAATACTAAAAACCAAAAACTGCTCATCTATACATAGGTGAAGGGATTTTTTTCAAAATTTCCATTCATGTTTTCTTCTTTGGCTCCTCTTATTTTCTGAGTCCTACAATCAAAAAAAAAAAACACTGTAGGGCTTTTCTTTCTCTGCCAAGAAAATGAGATATATATATGATTGGGGTGTGTATTTAGAATAATTCAGGTGTTGATAGCAGTTTATTTAATCAACTGGAATTAAAGGTGACTTCCAGGCATCATTCTTCTCTTTTGTTTTTTGTGTGTTAGCTGTGGCAGAGGTTTCACAAGCCACATGAACTTGAGACTATACGGTGAAAAGAAACCTGAGGGGGAAAAGCTCCTTACAGCCTTTTATTGCAGATTCCTTTGTGCATTCATGTTCCCTTCTAAAAGGTCAAAACCATGGCAATGAAGAAAAGAGAAGGCATCTCTTGACAATGCCTTCATCCTCTCACCTTCAGTTCCCATCTCTTTCAAAATAGCTAATTCTAAGCTTACATAGAGATATTTTAAGAAGAATTAAAGTGTTCGGAAGGGCCTCCTTTGAAGGAATGCAGGCATAGCTGTGCATGGATTTGGTGAAAATTAAAGAACACATGCAATTCTTGGAGCTTCAGAAAAGTTTGGGCCAGAGAATGTGGCTCTGAATTCATATAAGGAAATACAAAGACAACAAAAATATTTAGGATGCCAGTATACTAACTAATACACCTTTTAGGTCCTTTATTCTTTTCATTATCTCTTCTTTTGACAGCCCCTCTGGTCCCTGCCCCTCTGATACTAGAATGGGTGTAGTGGGAGTATTTAAGCTCTCTCCACAGATGATGTTTATGGCTTTCAGACCAGCCACTTCATCTGCCCAGCCCACACAACTGACCAAACAGATTGTGACTTATCCTAAAACCTTAGCCCAAAACCCACACCCACTCATCCAGGGGAAAACTGACACTCATTGGTTTTTAAAGTAGTGCTCCTCATCTGTCCACACCATGGAGGTAAAACTTATGATGGAATCTATGTTTGAGTGCAAGTTTATTCATTAAGCCTCTTCACAACAACTTCTATGAAAAAGCAGAGTTGATCAGACACCAGGTGGATTTGCTTGGACACAGAAGGCAAATGCAGTGTCAGAGACACCATAGTGCTATTTGCACTATTTGGAGGACTGGAACATGCTATTGGAAATTTTGTTGGCTTGATAGTACAGAAAGTAATGCACACTCTTTTTCTCATCTTACCACCATGTCTTTAAGGTTTTGTGAGAATGGACTGATTCCTATCATGATTATTAGTATTAAATTATTGGTAATATTTTTCCCAACTTACATATAGAATCATAGAATACCCTGAGTTGGGAGGGACCCACAAGGATCATCAAAGTCCAGCTCCTGGCCCTGCAAAGGACAGGCCCACGAGTCACACCATGTGCCTGAGGGCATTGTCCAAATGCTTCTTGAACTCTGTCAGAAGTGACCACTTTGCTGTGGAACCTCTTCCAGTACTCAAACACCCCCTTTTTTTTTTTTTATCTGGTCTTGTTTTGAGAATTCAGCTAAGTTGTTTTTCTAGCTCAGTACAATAAAATGTACACCATACTTTAGTAACAGTTACCTGTGCCATGGTATACAAAGGAAATGGTCCTGAGAAACCAAACAAATTACTTTCCCCCTACTTCTCCCACCTTTTACTCCCACCATACCCACACATTTCCAAAAAAACATAGTTTTGGTACTTTTTAAAATCACTATTTACTGTCCTGTGGTTGGATAGTGCCATTTCTAAAACTGTAAGCTGACCTGGCATGTGACCAACATTCCTAATGCTGCTGCTGCATTGGGAAAAAAAAGATTCCCCACAAACCACCTACACACACAAAAATTCCTGATGGAGAAGAGGCAAAGCACTGAGCTGGGAAAGGATAAAGGTCAAACCCTTAGCACATAATTGCTCAGAAAACCATTTGCGATTTTGTGGTGTAAAAGTGACATGAGTTTTTTATCAAACAATGGTACACTGATGCTGTCATAGCTTTAGAGATTATTCCACTTCTTGACTCAGAGCTCACAAATGGCCGGAAAAACAACTTTTAGAGGAATAAGCAAGTTCAGTGATAACTTCCTTAGTAGTGGATGAAAACTACTTGAGCAATCTGAGACACACACAGTGTCCCAACCACAAGGCTGTCACTAAATGTTATTTCTTGACTCACTTAAGAGGTAGCTGTTTTAAAACCATGATGCTCTCATTCCTCTTTTCCCCCATAAATGTTGGATCCATTTGCTGAGAACTTGGATGAGATAGGAGCTAATGATGAGTGGTTTATAGCATCAGAGTACTTAGGAAGTATAAACCAATGCTAACTTCCTCTGTTTGAAGTCTTTATGATAAACGTTTTAATTTGAGTCTCACTGAAACTAGAGTTGCTCTGTAAGTAGAAGAGGCTGAGCACACCAGCCATTTCAAACTTGCTGTATGTGGGACAGGCAATATTAGTGTTCAGTTTCCAAAATATGCTGCATTTCACACCTTGTTCTTCTGCAGTGCAAAGAGGAACAGGGTGGGGTTTTATAGGTTTGGGGTTTTTTTCTGAAATGAAGCTGACAGTATTTTGACAGAGGAGAAAGCCCCTGCAGAAATGTGGGGTTGTACACAATCTCAGGAAATAATATTCAGGCAATTGAATTCTCAGGGGTGGACAGACTGCTAGATGCTAAGTCAGCTCATCCTGAGGGACTCTGCTATCACCAAAAGCTGGTATATGAAGAAGTAACTTACATCACTCTGAGAAAACTTGCTCTGGGATGTGACAAAATCAGATAAAACTCCTTGCAAAAAAGAACAGCTGCAAATGCTGTCTACAATGAGAACAGGGTGGGAAACTCGCTGGACTGGGGGCTTTACTTGCTCCTTTTCAAGTCTAAATTGCCCTGAAATGTGCATGAGAACAAGCAGGTAAACACCAAATGAAAGAAATGTTCTTTATGTCTGGTCCAGACAAAAGCTGAGGCCAAAGTCAACACAAAGAGGTAGCTTTAGTCATAAAACTCCTCCGTCATCTTGATGGCCTGGGTTTTTTTCCTCCTTCCTTAAGAATGTCATAATTACTTGCAACAAAGAAAGATTTAATACAGTTTGCTTAAATATTAACTACCTATGATTTGAGGAGAAACCACAGACTTTGCATAAATATTCTGCTGTTATATGCCAATGAATGACACATATCCCCTCTTCTGAAAGGGCATCATGCTTACTCCTTCTCAGTAGTATGCAGAAAGTCATGATCACTTGGTTGGGAAAAAAATGGTTGCAGAATATATGCAGTGTTCATTGAAAACTATGAAACCTCCATAACAAGATGTATCTCGCCTAAGCCTCCTTGGGAAAGAAAAACTGATATATTTAAAATCTTTACTGAAAGTCAGGAGGAGATGTTTGAAACAATGAGATAAATTTGTGCTACACTATTAGCTTTGCCGTTTTCGAACTGCAGTAGGAGTATATCCTTTCCTGTTCTTGCCAAACATGAAAGTGCATAATGGAAATGGCCTGGGTTTTTTTTTATTACCTGACTTGGCCTTGCTTGAGTGCCCATTTAAGGTACCAGTTCAGAGTCCTTTACTTTCCATTCAAATCCAGCTCTGGTGTGGCAGAGGCTTTAATGAACACAGAGAATTAGCTCAGCCCAGGACTGGATCAGCTGCTGCCCACCCTCACCTCATCATTTGCTCTCTGGCTCTGGGTAGAGAAGCAGCACCTGAGCATTGGCAGCATTTTCATTGCTGACACACTGATGAGCCTCTTAGAAATTAAAACAACCCTCCCAGAGTTACCATCATTTACACAAGAATGAGTGGGTGAGTGGGTCCAGAGGGAGCCAAGGGAATCAGTATCACAATACAATTTTGTTCCCCATTCCTCGGGCTGTTTCTTTTGTGGAGCATAAAGCTGTCTGAACCTGGAGTAAAATAGCTTAAAGACTACCACATTATGGTGGCTAATCACAACAGCAGAAATGCCATTAATGAGTGTTATTTAACTTCTGCATTCATTATATAACCACAGTATTGCATGCTTGGATTTTCACTTATGTGCTTGTTGTTTCAATACCATGACTCAGTGGAGAATAATTCTTAGCTTATTTTCCAACTTCTTTGTGGTCTCTCCCATTGATGCATGTAGTACAAGACAGGCAAAAGACAGCAGAAAACAGTTCAGATCCTGCCACTGTAAGCAGACCTGAAAGCCAAATCTTCAGACATCGTTGCATCCAGTATCGCTCACTGATGGGAACCTTTGTGCTAAATGGCCCTGGTATTGTACATTGGAGTTGTGCTAGCAGCTTTGTGAGCTATCAGAGCTGAAGTGACCTAAATATACCTCTCCCAGCCTTTGTACTGATGTTGTAGTGTTTCCAGATGTAAGAGCAGTATGAATGCAGGATATGGTGCACTCTTCCTTGCACAAGATTTGACTCAGTCTCCCTTATCCAAACAACACCCTGAGCAAGTACTACTCCTCCTGAGTAATTAGGCCCTCTCCTAGCCCATGGTGCTCATCAGCTGGCATTGCTCCTTTTTCTGTTCTCACCAACTTAATGGCAAGTGTTTGCAGTGTTCACACAGCTGGTCTGGGAGGATGAGGGGCAGAGCACACACAGCTTGGCACAGACATGAGTTTTGCCATCTACAGAAGATATTTGGATGCTGCAGAGGCTGAGAATAGCAGATGTAAAACATTCCTGGATCTCTGATTTTTAATTAAAGATTTAATCATGTCATTTGACATTTTCTATTCCAAAATTTCCCCAGTGGTGAGTTTCTTGAATTGAGTCAACATACCTTGTAATCCCACATCTTCAGATCAGCTGTCAGCTGGATCACTAAGTCTCCTTCACAAACATATATTTTGAGATGATGATGATGATGTATGTGTGCATGAGATATACATTCCTGGGAGTCATTGTTGACTGGGGAAACAGACCTCAGCTCCTCAGAATTTTGAGAAGAGTTGCCCATCCTTTTTGTTGTAATTTAAACTAACTTAAAAAGCAAGGCAATTAAGGACAGAATGGCCACTCCTAGTCCTGTCAGGTTTCATAAGACCTCTCATAGTGCTAAACAGGTACCTCACCTTCTGTAAATTTAATTGTCGTATCACACTCTCCTAATCCTTCAGGTTTTAAAGTCACTCAAACACTGTGCAATTTTGGGGACTGAAAAAGAATTCGCTGCAACAATATTATCTGTGTTGCTTAAATCTTACTTGGTTTTAGGTTATTACTTGGCACACATTTCATAAGTGTTGCTCCTACCAGCTGTGATGACTAGACGAAATACTAGTTGCATACTAAGAGACAGGAGCTACAGGTGGAGTCCAGGGAGAAGAGCAGCTGTGGTGGCTGCTGCTTTTGAGGACCCATCCCATGGTCTGCAGCCTTCAGCCTGCGGGACAGCAACCACAGGCAACCTAAGGGAACTTCCTGATTATGGGAAAGCCCCACAGAAATAGTTTCTATGCTTCTGTCAAGCCAAGACAGCATGAAATAAACTTTTAAAATTATTTGATTTTTTAAAAAAAGGTCAGAAAAGAGTAAAAAGTTCAAAACTGAAACTTCAGAAGAATATTTTGGAATCAC
Source organism: Chaetops frenatus (assembly GCA_013400775.1). NCBI lineage: Eukaryota > Metazoa > Chordata > Aves > Passeriformes > Picathartidae > Chaetops > Chaetops frenatus. The sequence continues at coordinate 40,002 of VZTR01005688.1, read as the reverse complement.
AGGCATTTAAATCTATAAGGACCTCAAGGTATCACCTACAGCTTGTTTGATCCAGATAGAAATATCTGAACCTGGATGTTCCCTGGCACGGGGCTCATTTAAAAACCTCCAAAACTGGAGTCTCCAAAATGGGCTATGTAGCTTATTCCTGAACTTAGAAAGCTCTTTTCAATCCTTCAGGTGAGTGCTGATCTCTTCACTTCTATGTCTTGCCTGTGCTGAACATGGAGAGCAATTAATGAAATTTTTTAGCTTTGAAATCTATTGTCAGACAAGCTGACGACTTTCACGTGGAATAAATATATTCCTTCAAATTTCTTCCACTTTCCACACAACTTTTATCATACTTCCCAAAGACTGCAACTTGTCATATCAGTTGTGAATTGTGGTGCCTTTGTCAAAAGATTTGGAAGGCCTATGTCACCAGGGATGCTCTTTTACATTGTCTTAATTCTGGTCAAATTTGAGACACTGAAATTTGGGATTTTCCGTACATAGACATAGAAGCTCTTTCCCCTTTAACTGAAGATTCATTATAACATTATAGTCACTTGCATTACTTCAAGTTTAAAATACTTTTCTTCCTGACAAGAGAGGCAGCTATGCTGATAGGCTCAGATAACATTTTAGTCCAGAAATTGTGAATTAATTGAACTTCCCTTTAATTCCATTTACCCAGCCCAAGTCAATGGAGATATATCACACAGTAATGTTTCCAATACTTAAGGTATCTAAGTTGTACATCAGTGGACTGAGTGTTTATGTGACATTTATTTGTGGTTGTGTTGTTGAATTTCTCTCCACAGCAGGATTGATTCCTTGATTTTGCATACCACTATCTAACAATCAGTAAAGCAGGATTAATAATACAGGTGTATTTCAAATACTTGCTAATGATTATGATTATTTTTTTTGGTCCTTGTTCTTACACAGCATTTGGGCATCTGTCAGTCGAAAATGTTGTGCAAGTGTTTGGCAATGCTGTTAATGTCCTCTTCTGCAGAAGGAGTATTGTCATTCTCTGTTGTAGATTTTGTTTGTTTAACATAGTGATCAAAAGGCATATTGCATTGCCATCGAACCTTGAGTCACCTTCCCCAAGGAACAATCACCCTTTCTTTCCATTTGGGTGGAGATTGTACATTTCTTAGTAAACCAGTGGTGATCTCAGTCCAAAATTTGATAATACTTACTAAGCAGAAGTGGGCTATTTTATATTGGGGTGACAGAGAAAAGAAGGCTTATTGCATACACACTGGTAAGCTTCTGTCATTGCAGTGCTGAGACCACGGCACCAGCCTACTGTCTGGTTCCTTCTGAGCACAGTTAAAGAGGGAGAGGGAAGGAGCATCTGTATAGGTGGTGCTGTGAAGTTTGCAAAAACATCTGGCAGATCCTGGCTGTAGCAGAGGAATAGAAACATCTCTCTTCCCCCCCCCCCCCCCCCCACACTCGTCTGCAG